>VZRR01011616.1:194790-480285 GCA_013398015.1 Oreocharis arfaki
GGTGGATACGGGGCGATGGGCAGATGTCGATGTCGGTGGAAGAGCGATGGTAGCGAAGCGGGTTGAGGAAGGGTTTCGCAGGGCGAGTCGCTGTACAGATCGATGGTGGCGGGTGTGATACTGCATTGTTCCGTGGGCTTCGGGAAGCTTGTTAGCTCACCGGTTGCATTTTTTAATTGTGATTTTTATTTATTGTGGTAAAGTGAGATAAGGGGCTTGTGCTCAGCTTGTGCACTGTTTCGATACCGGAAAGAGAGCCGCAAAGGCCCAGATGCCCATGCCGAGCTGAGGGGTAACCTGAAGTGTGCAGGATGATTACAGGATCTTTAATACCATTGGAATCCACCCACTGGTCAGGAAATAAAATCAACTGTATCATTTCTCCTTAATTAAAACGAAGGTTGCTGTTTTAGAGCTGCAAGTATGCAGACGCAGCGTTTATCTAATAGAAATTTGCCTTATGTTAAAATAAGCCTTTTGAATTACAGTATGCCTGCCCGTGTCCAGTGTGATGCGCTGTGTCGCGTAGCTCCCTGGTAATAGTTTCTACCTGGACTCACAGGCCTTTAAATATTTTTGCGTTACTGTCTGGTGTGTGGATGAGTGGGTATGTTCCAATTGGATGCAGGATGTTTATGGTGAAGATATTTTTCTTGGGCCATGTATATGAAGTAGTGATTTATATTGAGGGAGTAAACTGCCTCTTCAATGTGGTAAGGCAAGTTGAAAGGAAAAGTTGTAATATGTTTTAGTGCTTCCATATGAATATGCTATTTCGTGAAGGTTATTTTCTGGGTGTAGAGAAGATTGGGATCTCTAACCGTTGTAGGAGAGGAGTAGTGGATATGAATGCAGCACTCACAGTAATAATGTTCTGTCGCATTTTGGCCTGATTTTGGTTTATGGCAGTGCATGATGTGACTTCCAAGATTCACAAAGAAGGTACGATTGATTGCCATCACTTAATGTTACTTAATGTTACGGATGTCTAAGTATGGTTAATGATAGACACTTGCTTCAGGAGAGGCAATGCATACATTTGACCTGTTACTTGGGTCCAAATTACTTCTGTGTATTTTTTATTTTTCTTGCAGTAGCACTAGAGTTTTCTCTCAGATTTTCAGAAATGTATGAAATTCACTGAATGAGACTGATGTATATTACCTAGAGGAGAAAATGAGAGATTCACTTCTGCAGTAAGGAATGCAGAAGTTGTGCTGCTCTGCAAGGTCCTCCCCCCACTAACATGAAGTATTGGGGTAGGTGGTGGTAGATTGGAGTCCAGTTATGGCATTGCTTTGGACCAGATAATGTGTGGTGATCTGCGGAAGAACCCAGGGAGAAGCTGACCCATAGAAAGAGTTAGGGAAAACTCTGTTTACTGTATAAAAGATTTCTGCATTCATCATCAATGCCAGCTAAGAGTTCCAACAGGCTTGTGAAAGTGGAGGCATGATGTGCTAGAGGTCTAGAGGGGTAGACTGTTGGCTGCATGTAGCGTACCTCTATACCCGGGTAATAAAACCAGTACAGAAATTGTTACTGTACATGCATTTTTTGTCTTCTGTTTTGTGAGTCTCTGTCATGTGTTTAACTGAAAACGTGTGTGCACATTTGGATTAACACTTAATGATCTTGTCTTGTGAAATGCAGTGTGTGGTGAACGACTCTTGGAGTCTTGGTATTGGATTGACTCAAGTTTCAATTTCTGAAAAAAATTTAGGGAAACTTCTTTCATAAATGGGTTTATCTTAAGTACCTTAGAGCGGGTTTTTTTTTTTTAGTTACTTTCATTGTTTGCCCAGCATAGGCAATTGCTCAGTTACTGAGTTTGTTGTTTATGTGGGTCATTCACATGCTTAAGAGACATACAAAACCATTTTAAAATGAAAATATATTAACTGAAAATGGTGAGGCTGTTGGCATGAAAACCATCTGAACGTGCTTAAAATCATCTGGTTTTTTAATATTAAATAGATGTTTACTGTCCCATTTCATTTCTTCCCCTTAATTTTTAGGAGGAAAATCACTAGTGCTGCTCAATTTTATTTTATGTAAACATAAGCAGGCATGTTTGAGGGGTTTTTTTGTTGTTGTGTGTTTTTTTTTTTTTTTTGTAAGTGCCAACTTCATAGTCCCACTCTGTGAAGTATTATGGGTCTGAAAAACCTAAGTGCATTAAGGATTTTTAAATATGGGACAAGGAATACCCTTTGTGTTGTAAAGAGAATACTAGTGCAGCTTAAGCTGAGCCTTGTAAAGTGGCTGAGCACGTTCTTCAGACTAGTTGCAAGTGTAAAGTGAAAGGTATTATCAGCCTTTCAAGGCCCGAACAAATGTATCTGTGCTAGGTCGTTTTGTTATTACACTTGCTTAAAAATTAGATGTACACACATAAAAATGCACGTATGTAACAAACATAAAGAAAAAAATTAATCTTTTTGGTTCAGAGGAAAAGGTCTTTTTCCTCCTTAACTTGTGAAAGATGAAGTGCCTTCTTGGAAACTTAGTTTCCTTCTTATTGTTACTGTGTCACGCACATACACATGAGCGCGCACACTGTGTTGGGTACACACTTTTAATGTGCTCATGGTATCCTCTTACTTTTCATGAAATCGAAGAGTACAAAATCCGAAGTAATTTGTAGAAAATTACTTTCCACCAAAAAAAAAAAAAGATTATTTTTAGGTATTAGTTTAAAAATAAGCCCTCTCTGATTAAACATTAAGATACGACTTTTAGATTTTTTTTTTTGTCTATCATTATTTGATTTTTTTTTTTAACGTATTAGAACAGGATGAAGTATTTTTTTGCAATTGTAATTGTGGAGAGCTAGATTCCATATATATGCGCTGAAGCATATTACATAGTAGTAGTTTTAGCTAGCACCAGTTGGCTGTAGTGTTTTGAGACACTTTGGAACAAATTCAGTCTTCCACCGAATTTAGTTTTAATCTGTATTTTTCAAACTCTTCTGGATTTCATTACTGCTGAACACTTTGTAAAACCCTATGATTGTTCTGCAGAGCTTACAGTTGTTAATATCCATCCATTGTTTGCTGTTAGCTGTAAAAACACTATGTTTCCATAATTAGGGGAGAGAAAGAGAGGTCTTTTAATGTTTTATATTCGCCTATGCCAGTGTGTTCTGCATGCTTTTATTTTAAGCATATATATACATTTTTATTTTTAAGTAGCAAGAGCTATATGCCGTCGTACTTATGTATATAATTTTTTCCTGCCATCCGTGTAAATTTTGCAAGGACTCAGAAAGCAGCATTTGAGCCTGCATGGCAGATTGTAGTCATAAACCATCACTCCTGGACATAGTCTGCCTGTAGACTCTATACATAAATATTGTACACTGTTTTTTCACTGGGAAATGCCTTGAATGTCTAAGAAAATAATCTGCAAGTGTTGTGCTAGCGATGCCTATGTGTCTGTAAACCCTGACCAGCCAAGTACTGGAGGTGTGTGTGATGGTGCTACTTTTTTTGCAGCACATTGGTTGGTATTGTGTCATGTGCAAGGCATGTTTTTTAAGAGTTAGGTGCTTCCTATGTTGAAAAAAGTGGATGTGTCAGTGAAGAGATTTGCCTTGATACGAGTGTCCTTCTGTTCTCCACGCGTTAGCACAGAAAGTAGATGGATGATAAGCAATTTGAATTGGCATGAACTTCAGTCAGTCTTAAAGCCGAAAGATGCTTTTGAACATAAGGTGAATATATGCAGTATTTCTTAAACCTGTGTCAGCAGAATTAGATGTTTACATAGAGAACTTGGTGTACTCAAAAAGACGTAGATTTTGTGTAGATACATTGAAGAGGAAGGGGTCCATTAAGCCAACAATGGCAAACTCTTGTTTTACATAATTTCTTCAGCTGGAGAAACAAGCGTTCTTTTTTTTCTTGTAACTTATATTTTTATCAGTCTGCCCTACTCATACCGAACTCTTTCAAATAATTTTAGGTAATTGACACAGTACATATTTACTGCTGTAAAATGAACAGATAGTTAACCTACCTCTTCATACATATCGTAGCTAGATAGGTAAGTACATCTTATTTAGCAGAAGCTGTTTCTAAGGAAATAAAATTTCATTGTGGATGTACAACACCTTAATGTATTCTTCTATACACATGTATGTCCTACATATAGAACGTATTTTTTTGTGGGGTAGGAAAACGCAAATCATCATTTAGGTATCAGTGTGATGATGTGAAGTACATATATTTAGAAAATATTTACGAACATTTATTTTTAGTGCACCACGAAAGGATGTCTTCTGTGCAGCCATTAAAAAGGGGTTTGTGCTCTTTTGTTTTTTACTACTTGATAAGTGATCTACACCCATCAAAGTTAATAGGAACTGGCTGAGTGTTTGAATAGTTAAAGAATTCAGACTAATTTAACTTTATTTACATGTCAAAAAGCCAAGTGACCCCTAGTTTCTATGTTACACTGACAAACAATGTTAAATAAATGTAGGATGAAAAAATACATGCTGAGCAGAGAAATCTTTTGAGAATGGGCATTTGAGTCTGTGCTGCAAAATAAAGAAATAACAGTTCTGCTGCTTTAGTTGCTTCAAATTAATTTTGTTGTTGTATGGTGGAAACAGCAATTTCATAGGGGAAAGCACTACCTTGCAGTCTCTGCAAAACTAATCACGGAGAGGTGTGAAATAAAGTAAGGTAGATGTCCGATTAATGGTGATTAGCTTTGTTGTGGCAATAGACTGCTATAAACACAGTATTTTTTTTCCATTAGCTTCCTTAAGCGGAATGGTAGAAGACTGAAGAAAATCTGTTTTTGTACACGAATGCAACTATGGATGAACAGCTGTTACTGATGAAATTATGGAAGTTTTTCAGTTACTGTAATTATCAAACCTGGCAAGGATAAGGAGCAGGAAGGCAGGAGAAAAGAGAGGAAGAATTAGCGTATAGGGAACACTAGGAAGCCATACGCATGATGTTGGCTGCAAAGAGGGAAGCATGCTACAGGTTTTAAATGTTATTAACTCTGTGCAAAGAAGTTAGGTGTATTAAAACTGGATGAGACAAGTCCGAGAGATACCAAAGTTTCAGAAGTTAAAAGTTTTGAAAGTTACTGGGAGAGTTCCAGGAATAGCACAAACATTTTTTTCAGGCTAAAATAAAGTTTAAATGTGAAATGTTCTGAAAGCACATTGTTCCCTCAGTAAGTAGTGCTGATACTGATACTAAACTGAAGCGTGATTGTCTACAGATTTTTGTCCTTTGTAAGTTTTCAAAGGACAAATGGCATGGAATAATCAAACTACTTAATTTGTAGACTCTACTTAGTGTTTATCGGTAGTTCAGAGTTTTATCCCAGAACCCTGATGCAGATGCAGTTGCCAGCAGAAAAGTACTGTTGTTGATTTCGTTCTGGATTTGAGAAGATGGTGCGGCTGTTCCAGAAAAAAAAATAAATCTCACCTAACAAGATTCCTCCTTTGTCCATCCATTAGGGCAGAATCATCTGACAAACTAGTGTAATGACCTGTATGATTTAGGTGAGCCCCGCTGTGATGGTTCAGCTCATCTTTCTGTGGAAAGCAGGTGGTGTGCAATACATGTATTGCTTGAATAAGCAACAGAACTTTAGAAAGTTTATGGAAGTGGAAGCACCTAGTTATTCAGTAAGTTGAAAAGATAAAGGCTGTATCACTATTGCCTCAGCAATATTGACAGCTGTGTACTGACAGCTTCATCTGGGAGCTGTGCTGTTTGTGATTCAGATTGACCTGTGTGTAGAAGAAGCATCTGTTAGGAATGAATTAGACAAGGTGGTTTTGACTAGTGCCAGAGTCTGAGTCTGTTTCTGCCTCAGAGTACATGGATAAAACTTCTACCCAAGACCCTGTTCTCACTGATTATATTTATATTATATACTGTCTTTTTCTTTGTATCTAGGAGAATGCCGTTGTGGTCCTTGTTGAGGTACTTTGGTGCTCAGTCCCAGCTGTCTAAAGTCTGTTGAAGGTGAATTTGCTTTTCCCAAAGGAAATTGTGGAAAGGGCAATTAAAATTTGAAGTTTTATGTTTCTCCCCTCTACCCCCAGTCTCCTCTGAAGAGTTGAGTGCAGTTAGATCCTTAAGTCTTTTGAGGTTAACTGAAAAATACAGCTCAAGTCTTGGTAAGTGTCACCAAATGTGGATCAGAAGAGTGTTTGCCCAGATTGGGTTAGCCACCTTTAAGCTAAACCCAAGGTAAGAGCACAGGTTTCTGTTCTGTAGGAGCTTGGTGTGTCTGGACATGAAAGAAAGTCAACCTGTTAGAGATTCTTTGACTAAACTGGAATAAAGGTAGAAATTACTCGTTTAGTTACGATATAGCCATGATATCAACCTAGAGAGATCCTAGTCTTAACCATGCTTTTATAAGCTAAGGTATAATGTAGTGAGCGTGTTTTAGGTACATTTTGAAATTATCCATTAGGAAAAAATTATTTTAATTATGATAGTATTTATTCTTATGGCACAGAATGTACGTTACTATCTAGTTTTGTTAATGCATTTGTCACTGTACCTGAGCTATATGCTCACTGGACACTGGCATAAGCTTCTTGCTCCTCAGCTAATTCATTGCTCTAATGATAATCTTTGTATAGAATCCTTGTACTGAATGAGAATATTTCTGTGAGTTAAGGAAACTTGCTTTTATTTCCTTGTTCTGTACAGGCATCACAGGAGAGTTTTTAACTCATAAGTCTTCAATGTTGATGTTAATTATCTTGCTTATATTAGAGAATGTTGAAAAAGAATGCTGGAAGGTATTCCAGCCCACATTTCTGGGTGAACAGCATCATCCAGACAGTCAAACAGACAGCCTCTGTGGCAGCTAACTACTAACTGCAGCCACTGCTAACTCAGAAGGCCAGAAAAATTCAAAATACATAGGAGTTGGGAAAGATGCCATCATTCTTTATGCTTTTGGGAACTGATCAGGCTTGGGACACTGATGATCAGGTATGGAACTTATATTTTGCTCTGATAATGGATTTATGAAGCACTGTAAGTGCCACTTAGTCTCACAGACTAGAGCAGTAAAAGCAATTGAAATTAAATGCTGAAAAATAGAGGCGTCATTAATGTATTTTGAATAGAGTCTAACACAGCTGTCCAGTTACTTGGAGGATCTGATGCTTGCCTTTTTGGAGTGTGCTGTCTAGATGGTGTTGAAATGAAACATTTATGTTGGTAGTTAAAACCTTTCAGAGATGGTTTACAAAAAGGAGCAATAAAAACAAACAAACAAAAACCAAACAAACCCGAAGTACTCTATTGTGAAATTTGCTTTAACTCAGTTGATCTTTTAGGAGGGAAAAGAATGATTCTTACAATACTTCTCACTTGTATTTCTGTTTGGTTGTTTGGTTTTGAAAAGAGAATAATAGTAGCCTGGAAACAGAGATGCTGTGTGGTTATGCTGAGGAGAAAAAACCAAAAAGGACATGTTCTTACACCTATATTTGAATAACTCTGGTTAAATTATCTTTTCCTTCTTTTAATTTCTTGTTTGCGGGTTGATGCAACCGGATGCTTTGAAGTATTTTCATACACAGTGACAATCTTCAAGCCACTTGAAACTCTGGCGTCCTGAGACTGCCCATTTTTTTGTGGGGTGGTTATGATGTATGCACCTGGTCATCATTAACAGTGACAGGATTAGTAGCTTATCTCAGAGTGCAGGCCACCAAACAGCTGTCTGACTGACTTGGCCCATTATTAAAAGAGAGATTTAGAGATCAAAATCTGTTTATCTCATTTACCCTTCCCCTAATCCATTAAGTCCTCTTCTAAGTGATTTTTTGTGGGGAGGTTTGATATGGGAAGTTACAGGTGTTGCATGTCATGGCAAAAGGATTTAGTCTTTAGATCATGGAACAGATATTCTTTAAATACTTTTTGAAACATATGGAAGATATAGAGGTGTTCATTATAGTCAGCAAGGCTTCATGAAGGACTAACTGCCGGATTAATCTTGTGGCCTTCTGTGATGGAGTAACTGTATCAGTGGACAAAGGAAGAGGTAGAGATGTCATCTATCTAGGCTTCTGTAAGGCCTTTGATATGGTATCCCCCCCAACATTCTTACTGTTAGATTGGAGTGAAGGAAGTTTGATGGATAGACTCTTTGATGAATAAAGAATAGACATGATGGCTACATCCAAGGAGATACGGTCAGTGGTTTAATGTCCGAGTGGAAACAATAGTGAGTGGTGTCCCTCAAGGAATCATACTGTTTAATACCTTCATTATGACATAAGCAGTGGGAAGCTGCACTCTCAGCAGATTTCCAGGTGACACCAGTCTCAGAGGTACAGTTGGTACCTTTGACACGAGGGAAGTGGGCCTATTGGAACCTGACAAGGTTCAATAGGGCCAAGTCCAAGGTCCTGGGTGCATTGCATGTGGGTTGGGACAACTCTTGACACTAGTACAGTGGGGGGGATGAATGGATTGAGAGTAGCCCTATGCAGGAAGAGTTAGGGGTACTGGTGAATGAAAAATTGGACTTGAGACAGCAGTGGGCAGTTGGAGCCTGGAAAGCCAGGGCTGCATCGAAAGTCTGACCAGGAAGTTAAGGGAGGTGATTTTTTTCTGGTGGGACCTGGAATACTGCATCCGTATCTGGGGTCCTCAGCACAAGAGAGACATGGACATTTTAGAGCAAAAAGAGCTCAGAAAAGAGCCACAAAAATGATCAGAGGGATGAAGCACCTCTCCTATGAAGAGAAGCTGAGATAGTGTGGGTTTTTCAGCCAAGAGAAAAGAAGATGCCAGAGAGACCTTGGAGCAGCCTTTCAGTATAAAACGAGTGTGTGTAAGAAAGCTATAGAAAGACTTTTTACCTGGGTCTGTCAGTAAGAGGACAAGGAGCAATGGTTTTTAACTGAAAGTGAGTAGATTTATACTGGACTCACAGAAGAAATCTTTTACAGGGAGGCAGGTGGAACAGGCTGCCCAGAGAAGTTGTGGATGCCCTCTCCTTGGAAGTGTTCAAGGCCAGGCTGCGAGGGTCTTTGAGCAGCCTAGTATAGTGGGTGGCATAGGTGATTTTTGAAGGTACATTCCAACCCAAACTGCTCTGTGATGCTGTGATTGGACTGCTTTGGTAGTAATTTCTTGGAGTTAAAGCTGCTGTACATCTTCCTATCTTGATAGTTGTAAGAACCATGCTGTATACATGGGGTTTTTTTTCCCCTCTGAAAACACAAAATGCACGTAAACATGCTTCTATTTTTTCTTGGTAAGAAGAGAATATTGAGAAGAAATAACATGGCTCTTTTTTTTTTTTTTGTACTGTGTTTAGTTTCCCCTTTTTCTCTGTTTATCTCAGCACTGAATTGGTAAATAAATTAAAGGAGATAATAAACATTTACTCTGACTGATGCAAAGATGGATTTCATTTAAGTGACTGTCTCTCCTGGTTTAGCAGCTTATTTCATAGAAAGGCAGAATGGACAATTTAGGAGTAAATTTGCTTTCATCTAAACATAGAACTGGATATTTTCTACAGCTGGAGCAAAGATTGACTGGAATTACTGCATTCCGTTAAATTGACTAACAACATGGTTCGTAGAATCACATAACTGTTTGAGTGGGAAAGGGTCTTAAAGTTCCAACCCACCTGCCATGGGCAGGGAGCTTGCACTAGACCAGGTTGCTCAGCACCCCATGCAGCCTGGCCTTGAACACTGCCAGGGATGGAGCATTCGCACATTATCTGGGCAACCTATGCCAGTGCCCCACCACCCCCACAGTTAGCATCAGTAAAATGGCTTGTCTTGCAATCCTTTAGGCTTGGATTTTAAAACCATTGGTGTTCATAGAAATCCAGAAGCATTCTCTGCCCAGAACAATTTTTGTTTTCTTGGGGTTTATTTACTTAATTGCATTTATCCTTGCCTCTTACCTGCAAGACAAGATAATAATGAATTCGGTTCACTGTGATTTTGTTCTGTGTTTGGCTCCACAACATAATACACTCCTCTTAATTATTAGATTTAATTAGGGTTAAGAACTAGACTCATGGTAATCTCTGAAGATTTTAGCCTTTGAACTAAAACTAGATAAACAATGTGGGCAGAATTTGCTAATAGCTTAATTGTGGCTGTGTTCTCAACAAAAAATGCAAACCTCTGATGCTGAACAGTGACATTAGTATGTATGCCTTTAAATTGTTTTCTTGGAGGAATTTATGACACTAACATTCTCTGGGTAATGACATTCTTATGTTTGTTTGGGGTTTTTTGTTTGTTTTGTTTTGTAAATTTACAATGACGTTAATTTTATTAGTGCAGTTTTCATTTGGTTATTCTCAGAAAATACTTTGTCTGAATGTTTTGATTTACATGTTTTTTTGGTCTACAATTTCATGTAGTAAAGTGAGAAAGATAGATTTAAATATTTACATTGTGTTTTTTGTCTGTGGAGATTTCCCATTAAATAATATCAAACCAGTAAAGCAGGAGGAGATAGTGTTTTTGTTGTTTAGAATGACAAAATATGGTGGAATTTTTTAAAACTGGTAATTGTGCAAAGTTACTATATATGACTTTATGACTTGTCAGGCTGCTAGGACATAGTGTTTTGTTAGAATAGCTTAAAAAGTGGGGGGGAAACTATCATGACAATACTTTGTAGTGCTTTTGCTTTATGTTTTACTTATTTTCAAGGAGTGACAGTATTTTCTGGAATAATCTGTATCTGGAGAAACATGTCATCACCTTCTGTGTCTGAGTTTGTCTTGTTTACATGTGATACCAAGCGACTTCTCCTTAGTGACTTGGAATTTTCTAATACCTTCCCATTTCTTTGCAACTTTTCTTTTTATGTGCACAGGGGATCAGAACTCTGGGGAATTAGTCAAAACAGAGCCATGAGCAAGACAAATGTTTATTTGTTGATTGAGTATAACTGTCTTACTTAAAACAGTATTTCAACCTACCAATCTAGACTGTAGTTTAGGTATAGTGACATGAATTGTATATATCACTGTGTTCAATAACTCAGGCTTGTTTGTGGGTTCAGAAAGTTTCTTTTTGTGGGTAGTTTTGATGGGGTTTTCTTTTTTGTGTGTGTCCTCTGAAAGGGTGGTATGTGTGGTTTTTGAACCAGAGTACTTGGTTGCACAAAATGCCAGCAACCTGTCTGATAAGCTCTTTCTTTATTTATTGTGGAATTCGTTTTCTGACATTAGATAAAAACAATAAGTAAAACAACTGCACTACTCCTTTTCTTAGGTTCACCATAATCATTAACATTACATTATATTGACTATCAACTTCAAGGACAGAAGGAAAATACTCCAGTATCTTGGGGCTCAGTCTGGATGGTTCCATGGTTCAGTTCTAACTTTGTAACTGTAGAGTAGATTTTATGATCCTTTAATTGTTTTTGTAGCTGGTTTTTGGCTTCTTTCCAACTCAAGGTCAGTACTGAAGTACAGATCATGAGAATTGAACAGTGATGTGTATATTCTTTTTATGTCAAGTGCATAAGTACTGCTAGTTGAAATACCACTGTTGAGGTGTGTTCAAGGAGTGTAACAGCCTACTGAGCCATGACATTAAACTATTCCTATTTAGATGACTGCTGTAACTTAAATGCTTTTCTAAATAATTGCTTTTTGGGGTGGGTTTAGTCATTGTTTGACAAGTTTATATTTAACAGCATTTGGATACACAATGTTTGCCTCTTTCTGTTTTACAGGTAGTCTAATATACTTTGCAGCACTGTATCATCGTCACTGTTTACCAGTTCACAGCTTTTGCATCACCTGCAAGTACTGTCAGTAATAATATCAGGGTTTTATTTTATCTCATAGGTGAAGATTTTTAAGCTTTTTTAAGTCTTAATATTGTTGGGATCCTATTTGGAAGACAGTTGTCGTTGAGGACGTTTGCCTGTGTAGTTTACTACTTAATTGTTTAAACAACTGTTACTTAATGCATGCTGTGTTGGTTTGTTGTACGACCAGTTGCTTAGCAAATGCCTAGTTCTTCAAAACCACTGACTTTGTACAGCATACCATTGGAATATTGTAACTCCATAGGTCTTGGTATGCAATCTCTTTCCCTCACCCATTTTTCACCCTTTGGGGTTTTTTGGGTGACAGTTCAAGAGTTTCAAGTCCGTATGCCTTCCTAGCCAGTCCTTCTAAAACCTTTGGACCCTATGACTGACATTCTAACGTGAATAAATCCTCTTTATTTGTCTGTATTATTTGTCTTCAATGGGTACCCTTTCATTGTCTTTGCAAATGTGGTCTATGCTTCCCTAAAAACAAACAAACAAAAAATTGAGAATTAGGTGGGTCTCTTTCAGTGTTAATAAATGTTAAGTATTCTACAGCAGCAGTTTTGTGAGGGCCCAGTGTGGTTTGTCATAAAAAAAAAAACCATTGAGGTCTTACGTGGAGCCCCAGAGGTCATCATTTGACTTTTTCTCTTAAAAATGTTTGAGCTTTCCCGTGTTCTTGGCTTACCTATTTCAGTTTTCTTCTTTCACCTCCTCTCTTATCCAGGCTGGTTTTATTGTTTCTCATTTTTCTTTTTAATTTGTGTAAATGTGGCTATCTAGGATACTTTATAAAATGTTCTGAAATGACTCCCAGTTGTTCCTGTTTTAAATCTAAATCCGGTTATTTACACTTCTAATTCTGTGAGGTTTTTGCTCACATGAACACAATGTGCTTATAACACGCGTCTACTACTGGTGTTGAACTTCTTTAATTTACACATAGCAAATGGTGTACAGTCGTAATCATATGTTCCTGAAGTTACTTTTGACTGTGATTCTGACACATGCTCCTTTCCTTAAGAGGTATTTCTGTATGTTGCTTTTTCTGGTTTAGGAATCACAGTTTTTAAACTTGCAGAGGGTAATTTTTTTGAGACCTTTAGCATCAGTTACATGGCCTTAGGAGATTATACTTTTTCCCTTTTCATGAAAGTGTTAGAGGAGCCCCACTTGCTTGTCTGTCACATTAGCTGTGACTGTCATCTGGTATGGCATCAGCTTTTGTTTCGATTTTTCCTTATTAGAATTTAAACCAAAAATACTAAGATTGCTGGCTGCCAGCCAATTCTGAAGTATGAAATAAAGCTGACCACTGAACTTCAACTTGCATAAATGTTTTCTTTAGTTATACCTCCTTCTTCAAATCTACATGAATATATCAGCAATTCTGTTTTTATCACCTGTCTAGAATGTTTGTACAAACAGTTCACCCTCTCAATTTTACTTGATTATTCATTTAATTTTAATCTTTCTATTTTTCTGCTAAATAAGTGCACTCCCCTTCCCATCCTCTCCTTTGCTTTCATGGATGCAAGGATACTCTGACCTCTCTGGCCAGCTTGCCTTTCAGAATGCTTTACTTCCTCTTCTGACAATGAAAATTGCCCAAATTCTGCAACTTCCATCTTCCACAAAAGTCCAGTGACTAGTCCCCAGCACAGAACTCTGTTGTGTATTCTTTGCCTGTCCAGGAGTTCACCTCCGAATTTTTCTGTTTTCTTCTGGTATAGCGCAGAAATGTTTAAACTGGGTGTCAGGATGATAAATGTTGGGTGTTTAGGTATTTATAATTTAGAAAACTCAGAGTCATTAGTCTGATGGAGTGTACTTCAGGCACATGTACCATATTGCTGTCATTATTTCTATTAAGTAGTGTTGAGCAATCCCTTTGAGCTCTGTAATAGCTTAACAATCCCAGCTGTCTGTGCCTAAACCTCAGGGTACCTGCAGGCTTCTCCTGTGTACCGCAGGCACAGTGGTCATGGCTCATCCACCTTGGGAGCACTGTATAACTTCACAGACTATACACCAGTGCTTTTGTGTAAGGGTCAATGCTTGGTGAATGCTGGTAGCAGCTGCTTAGCTTTTGTGTGAAATATGGAAACAGCTTTAGGTTGCACCTTGAGGAACACTGGTTCTAGAGGCCTCCTGTAAGGAGTTCTGCATCTTCTGCAGAGGACTTGGATTTATCCTTAGAAAGTGACTGCTTCTTGTTACCGAGGAGGAACTGGATGTTCCAGGGCTTAACTGCAGTTGGAATAGTCTGAGATACTTACAGCGTACTTTCTTCCACTTACCCTCATCTAGGTGTCAAACTTTCATGAATAGAGAAAATCTTACAAGAAAAAGTATTTGAGGCCCATAGGACCACTGCTTGCCTGTGGGACTGTGTTTTCTTGTGTACCTGTGGAGCCCAGAAAGTTTTTACATAATTTTCAGATGTGCATTGACAAAGCTGAAACACAGCCAGGACTTGACACAGCTGCAGCCTGAACACTTTGGAGAAAACGTTTCCTTATCTAGTAGAGAGAGCACTTACCCCTCTTGTCCTTCTGCCTGGTGGGCAGTGAGTTTGAGGTTGAGCTCACCAGTACAAGAGAGTTAGGTGTGGAACTTCTGGAGGGATTCAAGCGAGGGTTGTCTAAGGTAATGAATACTCTACTGTAAGGAAATGCTAAGAGAGCTAGGACTGTTCAGCCAGGAGAAGAGAAGACTCAGGGAGGGATCTTAGCAATTTATGTAAGTATCCAAAGGGAAGGTGCAGAGAGGACAGAGCCACGTTGTTTTCAGTGATGCCCAATGATAGGGCAAGAGGCAATGGGCAAAGGCTGAAACACAGGAGATTCTGGACATCCGGAAACACTTTTTCACTGTGATGACTGAGCATTGGCACCAGTTGCCCAGGGCAGTTGTGGCATATCCCTTCTGAAGAGATATTAGAAAAACATCTACACATGGTCCTGGACAGCTTGTTGTGGCCCAGCTTGAGATCCCTTCTGACTTCAACCAGTTTGTGATTCTGTGAAATGCAGTGACTGTGCTGCAGCATCATCTTGCAGATATGGATCAGCTGAGTCACCAGTTCACCCTGACCTTTAATCATAAAATGTGGGGGAAATCCTATAGGATTTACATTTCATTATGCTACACTCACTTAGCAGTGCTTATAGGTGTACAGAGAATCATTTTATAGGTAGTCCTGGTTGACTGTGACCAGTTACCTGAGGAGAAATGAGTGAAAATGTTAGTTTCGCAGATCAGAAGTCTCCCAGTGACAGTATGCCAGAGTGCTTTTCCCAGAGCAGCTGCCTTTGCAGCTTAAGTCTGTCTGGGAAGCCAGCAAGGTAGCTTGGAACCTTGAATTTTGGGCTGATACAGGGCTGTCTTTCAGCTGATTCCTGAATGGCTACATGACTGACACAGGCTGTAGCTTCAAGCAGTTGACTGTAGGCTGAGGGGTCTCTGGGCCTGATCCAGTGTCAGTGCTTCTGGTAATGTCACATCATTATGCGTCATTAAGGAGGGTAGTTGTGGATTTAGGAGTTTGATACATTATTATAAACTAAGTGGACACAGCAGGATTGAAACCCTCCAACTTGGATTTACACACGTTGGCAATGTCCTGACACCACATGTGGACTAGGTGCATGCTGCTAACTATGTGTGTAAGCCCAGGTCAGTACCTGAACATCCTGGTAAGTGGCACATGAATGTATGTGATCACAAACTCAGTTGTTTCGGCGGTACTTAAAAAGATGCTCTGTCTGCTGTCAGCAAATTCCTTTTGCACAAGAGAAATTATTTCTAGATAAAGTAGCAGAAGGAAAAATAGTCTCTTCTCCTACCCTGACAATACTTATCACTGGTAGAAGTGTGCTGCAAAATCAGGAGATTATTTGCAAAGACGAATGTTAATTCTCAGTGTGTACATTCATGAAAGAAAGAAATGGATAGGACTTGTGATTCTCTACAAAGATACTGTGCACCAAATATATGTAATCTAAAATACATATAAATAACTTCTTAAAATAACGAGTCTGTCCAGTCAAAGTTGACAAGATTGGGAGTAAGGAAGAAGTGCATGTACTGCCAGTGTGTAGCCTTGCCATGCTCAGGCCCGGTACTGGAATAGCAGAGCAACCAGCACCTGTCTTGGCTCTTGGCAGAGCTTTGCTGTCTAACCTGATAGACTTTACTCTTTTGTATGTGGATGCCTGCTGGTGGCTTCCCTTTGGGGATTTGTGGGAATGGTAGGGCAGGATAGAGGCTTGGATGGAGAAAGGAGCCTTCTTCTAAAGCTGTACTGGAGTGGGAACCTTGGCCCATCTGTTGGTCTCTGCTTTAAAGACTGGCGCTCAGTGCTCCTTTGGAAACTAGGCAGTGAAATCCTTGAGGAGGGCTGGACCTTAGCAAATGAGTATGTAGTTGTGCTTGGCTCTTTGCTGTGACTTTCTAAAAACGTTACTTTCAATGTTATTTTCTAAAAATGGACTCCTGGGTTTATTTTCCTCTTGTCATAACACTGTGTAGTGTTGGGGTTTTGTTTGGTGTTGGATTTTTGCTGTCTTTGGAGCTCTCAACCTGTAGAATTTCTTTGCATCTTAACCTGTAAAATCAAATAATGGCAAGTTGTTCCCCACACTCTCCTGAGATTATTCCAGTAATGAGTCAGCTGTTTGGGGATATACGGTTTTCTTTTCTTACCTTGTGAAAACCAATAAATGAAAGGAAGGCAAAAGCAGTTTGAATGCTGGATTATCTTTTTCCCTGTCCTTTCTTAATAGCCTGCTTTAAGTGTACAAAAGCCTTTGTTTCTACAAAGATTTGTCTTTTGATCTTACCCACCGCCCTGAGAACAAGGTATGTTTTTTAAAAAAAAAAAAGCAAACAAAACTGAAAAGAAGAAAAAAAGCACACATCCTCAGGAAAAACAAACAAACCCCAGAAAACAAACCAAACCAACCCCCTTCCATGGAGGTATCTTGAAATATCTCAGGTTTGCAATTGCAAATGAGTTGTAAATGAAATTTACAGTTTTGCAAATGTAAATCGTAGTTTTACAGTTTTTTTCATTTACAGTTTTGTAAATGAATCATAGATGAAAAATTAACCTTTCTGCCTTTGGACTCAGTTGCCTTATTCATGAATCCCCTTTCACTGAGAGGGGGAAAATGATTCTCTGATGAAGTTTTCTTGAAGCAGAAAACCTCCCTGAACAACTCACAATGCAGATTCTGAAGTTTATTGCTTTCACAGTAATCTTTTTATCAATTTCAGGCAGCCCTTTAAGTCCATCATCAAGCAAGGTAGATTATTTTTGTGACTCAGTGTCGTGACTTAAAAGTCACCTAGGAGTATTTCCTCTTTTTCTTAAGTTAATGGTATCTCTGTAACGAAGCATCTTGAGCTGTCTTGCTCTTTGTAATTATGGTGTTATGAATTACATAGCAGAATGATGCTGGAAATGACACCAGGCTTTATTCTTGGATCAATTAATGAATGCCTACCATCATTTCTCAAACAAAATCATGGTTCAAACTGACCTGGGGTTTGGTTTGTTTTTTTCTTTTTTTCTTTACATTTACTTTGTAGTGCTTCTGATGCTGTAAATTACCAGGGAACAACAGCATGTTGCCAACTTTGCTAGTTTTCCATGATCTTCTTAAAATAATTGTTACAGTTTGGACCATGTTGCATGATTCTTTCCTAAATGATGAGGCTTTAACTCAGGGTTTCACAGATCATTATCTTATCTTTACACAACAGCTTTTCTATTTAGAAAAGTGTCATACTGAAACTAAATTTTCAAGTAGGGAAAGTAGAAAGGTATTGTTACTTTCATAGGTGATGCTATTTCCCTCTCTAGCACATCACCCAGTTTATACACTGAGATGGAAAAGAGACTGAGGTAGCAGTGCTATTAAGGAGGCAGGTTTTAGTTTACATTGGACTGGAAATGCTTGCCTAGGAGTAATAAGACTTTCGTGTCTTAGCCAATATTGCCTAAATGTCTGAACTGAACTTCACATTTAAATATCTTGGGAACATCTTGTTACAATTCCATAAAAAGTAACTATTAATAGAAGTTCGTTTTCGTTCTTTCTATCGCATACAATCAGGTACTTATGTTTTTGATGGCACCAGTTGTTCATTTTTTTCTGAAAAACCTTACTGAGAAATGTTTTTTAATGTTCTCTTTTATTTGGTCTAAACATACTGGTATTTGGAAGTAATATTGACTAATATTTTTGAATGTGTACATGAACGGTCCTGTCACTCCTGTAAACATCTGTCTAAGGGCACTGAATTTCAATAATTTATTTGCAGTACCTCTAGTTTCTTTAGTTACTGGTTTCTCACGCTGCAGCTTTTGGCATGCTTGGACATCTGATTGTGTATGTTCATCATGCCGTACTGTGGGGGTGAAGAATCTGTTTAAAGAGATTGCAGGATTCCTGGAGAGAACTGTGACCTCTGCTAGCGAGCACTAAAGTACTTATTAGCCCTCTGACCTGATTTAGAAGCCCTGAGAGAGTAGGGTAGATGAGTAAGCATGTGTGTAAGTAGGTAGACCTGGCAGGATCAGAAGCTGGGACTAACTTTGGATCAGGGGTCAGAATATGACCACTTTCTTTCTTTCCTTCATCTGATGGTGCATCTTGCTTTTCAACACATGGTTGCACGATACGTGGCAGTGAGCAAGTTATCTTTCTTGAGAGGTTGAAACTGGGCGTTTGAACTGATTTCTCTTCAAACAAGAGAAAGTAATTAAAGTTCTTCTGTGTACTGTATGACTAAGCTAAGCAGAAAGCTGTTTGAAGTAGAAGGGGTTCTTTTCTCCGATAGCTGTATTTCAAAGCAGAGAAAATGTTGTCCCTCTTTATGCCAGGCTTGCTCTGGTAGACTGACTCCTCACATGAGCCCCTCTAGAGGGGTTACTGCCATACTGCAAAGCCTGGGATGTAAGGAACTCTGGAAGTGTAAGTACTGTGCCAAAATGGAACATAAAACAGAGTAATTAACAAAATGGCAATCTCAAAAGTACTTAATAAATTCTTTACATTGTCTTTGGTTTTATTAAGCAAGTATAAATAAGTAGGAGATTCATGAGAACAGCAGTAGGTACTCGTTGCTTCTGTTATGTGTAGCAGTGGTATTGAGGAGTTATTTAGTTCATGGGTTTTTGGATCCTGACTAATAAATACTGAATAAACTTTTAAGACATAGAAAAGCTTATAGTATATGGACGAATTTGTATTATCACAGACAGACTTCTGCTGAACTGAACAGTGTCCTGACTATAATCAGTGCATGTACTCTTTGAGTGGACATGTCAGATCATTGTTAAGTTTCATGAAATAAACCTGCTGTCACCAGTGTGGCTTCAGCAAGTGGAGCAAAGTTGTGCTTTGGAGAAACCAAGGATGTTCCAGATTGATTCTTGTTTATAAACTGCTGTCTTTTTGGATGGTACGAGCGCAAGAGTACTTGTGATAAGAGGGAATAGCTACGTAACACTACAGATTTTCAAAATGCTGCCCACCCACTAGCTAATCAGTCACTCTGTCACCTCCATATAGTTAATAATTATTATCCCTGTGATTATAGGTGGGTGAGTGCAGACAAAGGCTATTTCTAGGTCAGCAAATACGGTGAATGCGAGTGGGTCTGTAGGGCAAAACAATAGGTGTGGAGAACGCTATGTCCATGGTCAAGGGGGGTTTTTTTGTTTGTTTTAACTGGGTATAATCTGATCCTAGGGACTAAATGCCTGTTTGTGGTTGGAATGCATGAGTTGTGGTCCTTAACTTTAATTTTTACTGGTTTTGTTTTATAGAAATCCATGTTCTCACTCAGGGGTACTTTGATAGCAGTGGGAAAGAGCACAGTCAGCAAAGGAGTTGAGGATGTTTGAGCTAGGGTCAGGAGAACACTTTTGAAATAAACACTAGTGTGTGTCTACCCACAGGGACACTCTGGCAAGTGGTTTCGGGTGGGAGCTCTGCTATATTTACAGGTTAGTTGTTTAGCTTGGAGAAAAGGAGGCTCAGGGGTTCTCTACAACTACCTGAAAGTGGGTTTAGCAAGGTGGGGATTAATCTCGCAAGTAACAAGTGACAGGACAAGTGGAAATGGCCTCAAGTTGTGCTGGGCGAGATTTAGATTATGTATCATGGAAAAATTTCTTCGTGGGAAGGGTTGTCAAACCTTAGAACAGGATGCTCAGGGAAGCGGTCAAGTCAGCATCCTTGGAGGACGCTTAAGAATGTGGTTTAGTGGTGAACCTGGCAATGTTAGGTTAATGGTTGGATTTGATGATCTTTAAGGTCTTTTCCAACATAAATGATTCTATACTTCCGTGATTTTCAGAGCTCCTAATGGCACTTCAACTGGAAAACACATTTGTGTTTGCAAAGCATCTCCAAATAGCATTTTATATGCATGAAAAAAAATCTGGTCTTAGCAATTGGCTGCTACTCTGCATAGAAGTGATGGAACTTGCATTTCACATTGGGCGTTTTCCTTTCCCTGTAACTGCTGAGAGGTAATGAAATATTAATTCTTTGAAGTAGGTTGATTTATGTCGAGAAACATCTTCTGATCAAGTCTGATTTTCATGAAGAACATGAGCTACTTACTCTCTTTTTCTGTGTTTCAGTGCCAGTAGTAATTAGTCCATTACGTGAAAAAATTTGGATTAAGTTGTCCTCTTTTTAATCTTTTTTATTTTAAATTGTCTGAATCATTAATGGCATTTCACTCCCCTTTTGCTTTGCTTTCAGCTTTGGACCCTGCAGTAAGTTTAAATTGCAACATACCTGATTGATCAGAGAAGTGTTTATTCTTCAATTAGGTAGTGTCTTCTTTAACATCTACATTACCAGTCTTTTTTGTTTGATTTGACTTTTTGTTTCAGTTAATGGTAACAGCTACTGTCAATTCATACCAGTATTCTTCAACAGAAGCATCAGAAAAACAGATGTTAACGCATGTTTTTGATCCTAAAAATAAGGAATTGACAGTATTCAGGCTGTCTTTTCATCAGAAAAAAAAAAGATGGCTATCCTTCTGCCTCTCTTTGCATGTGCAAGTATGTTCATGCAACCTTTAAAATCATTTTGACCTATAGAGTTTATGTAGCTGCACAACAGTGCCATTAGAATGAGAGGTTTGATGCTGGCTTTCCCATGTGTCAGTTTTATGTCTGCAAAATTACTCCGTATGGAACTTTTTCATGCTTTAAAGTGAGCTAGATGCCTTTAACTTGATTTACAATTATCTTTTACACATTCCTCAGAAGATTTTTGGCTACCAAGAAAAGTGGAAAAGAAAATTTTGATTTAATAAAGAGACAGGAAGCTTCTGATCAGGTGGTTAATAGAGTATGTTTGAAGTATTGGGGAAGTATGTCTCAGAAATTACTGTACACTAAATAGGAAAACTGAACCTTAGTCCATCAGTTGCATTTTTAAAGGAGCAACCCATAATGTTACAGGAGTCAAATACTGCCTGGTGATGTTACATGGTACTGAAAGTAAGAGCTTTGACTGTATTTAGACTACAGTTCACCACCATGTACCTTGTATTATTCTTAGTAAGAAGAAAAATCGTTCTTTCTTAAATAAAATAAAAATGAGAAAGCGCAATATGTAAAAAAACTCTTTAGGCAGTATTGGATCTGGAGCTAGATAGTCTGGTAGCTCAGTTTATGGGACATGGAAATACAAAACATTCATGTCCAACTTCACAAATAAAGAGAATTACAGACTTTCTGTCATGGCTTTGCAGCAAACTAATAAATGGATAAATTTGCTTTTTGGAAAGCATATTTCATTAGAGAAATTATCAGTTCAAGCAAACAATCCTATGATTATATGAAGTAGTAGGTTCTAACTGAAATTGCTGGTAAAATAAAAAGACACATCTGTTTATGTAGCAGTATGTTAGCAACCCTTCCTTGGAAAAGTCAAGTCAGTATTTTTTGTTTAATAACACTCTGGTTTGTGATTGTACAGTCTTAAATCGTATCTGCAGTATTGCATATGAATCAACAGCCGTGCATCAGCCATGTGTAAAGGAGCTGTCTCCTTGTCCTGGGAAGTTATGTTGGTGATGCAGTAGCTGTCAGCACTTGCAGTCTGAAACTAGGTGCTATAGGTGCCTTCCAACATGAAGTTTGTATACTGTTCTACAGAAATAGAAATGGTTGCATTTCAGTCTTGGTAATTCAGAAAATACCTATACAAGGGAAGAGAAGAGTTTAAGATACTTAATTTAGGCTCTAGGCCACAGTATTTAGGGCTATAAAAATGTAGAACTTTTATTTTGAATTTCAGATGCCTTTCAGAGTTTAGCAAATACTGGATTGCCTGTAGTCATGTATTGTTTGAGAGAAAAAGTTTTTGTAGTGTTGGAAGTTGAGACACAGTTTAATGTATACTGCATCTACACTTACTTCATCCCAGGTTGTTGTCACAGCATCTATGTTTTACTGAAGATAGCCTAACACGCCTTCTAGTGGAGGGTGTAGGGTCAAAATGAATGTGTGTGATCATGGAATGACTGGAAGCAGAGTTTTGAATAAATCCAAATGACATTGTTTGGAGATACAATTTGAATGGAGCAGCTTCTCTGCACTGAGATTATTCTTGATACTGGCTTTTGTTTTAAAAATCACAAATATGCAAAGCAGCAATGAAGGTAACATTTTACTAACTGATTTGAAATGGATAGCTCATGTAGAAAACTAGTATGTGGAATTTTTTTTCTAAGTCACAGTAAAATGTAGCATGCAGGTGAGATTTATAGGAAGGAAAAAAAATGCAAGAAGAATAGTCGTGAAATTTGTGCTAATTGGTGCTTATTGGTTAGGTACCAGTAGCCTTTAAAAGTAATGCAGAAAAAGGTCATTACTAACTTCTGTTTGATTGTTTAGAGTAAGTAAGTGCTTTTTTTGTAATAAGAATTAACAACAGTAACATAAACACATTCGTAAGGAACTGTTTAGAGGACTGGTACATCACACACAACAGGTGTAACTATGCTGTGCTCAAATGTTCTCATTCAGCCGAATATATTTCACCTCTGTGTTGAGAAAGAATGGGATCATGACCTGTACACCTTGTTGTGTGATGTAGTGAAGTACCTTGCCAAAGAGTTGTTTCTTAAGTAGAAGTTGAAAAGCAGGTTAATAATAACTTGTAAGAGCAGAGCTGCAGTACAATAAAATCGGAGAATTGGCAAAAATATAAGTCTTCTGCTGCTTTCATCTGATATTTTAGTTTAAAAATTAAGTGGTTATTATATAATTACTGAGTTCACTCTTCAAATAAATTTTTCTTCATTTGGTAATATGGTATAACATAGGTGACGTCATTTCTTAGGACAGTGTTTAAGGGTATTTAATCTTCTCCTTAGCTATTGAGTGCAGCAGGATTTACTGAAATAAAAAAGGACTAACAAATCAGCTTGATAAAACTTGACATTTGCATATATCTGAAGCTATCCATGCAAAAACCACTGCGGAGCATCTGATGAGTGGTGACTGGTCACACCATGGTGACTCTGTTCTTAGACTCTTCTCTTCCATCTTAAGAAATGTTTTAGGTACTTTGGTTAGTAAGTGATAGGCAGAGAATTTTGGGAAGCGTTTGATGCTCTTTATTCCTATTCATTATTTTTCAAGAATACTTCTAAAATTATTTAAATGGATGTGCAGTATACTTTATGTCTACTCTCCATTTTTTACCCTCATATTGATAAGGCCATAGTTTGCAGTAATCTGTTGGGACTACTTAAAGAGTAAGGATGGCAGAAAAAAATTCTTAATAAGGATCACTGGAAAAAAAAGGGAGGGAGTGGTATGATTAACCTTTCCTGAGGTCATTATCACTTCTAAAATTTCTTTTCCCGAACTGTTCAGTAACTTAATTTCTTTGAAATATGGCTGGTTTTCCTTTCCTGCTGACGTCAGAGGAGTCAGTGTAGGAGGAAGTAACAGTTGCAAAAATTGGGGGNTTCCCCTGCAAATACCCTCAACATATCTTTGGTCCTCTTAGTTGCAACAAGGTTTGCAATTTTTCATGGTTCTGGTAGTTGAAATTTAGTTATTGACCATAAGCTGCATAGTGTAAAAATCCATATTTTTATGCAAATAGTGTGCATTTCCTCTTGTCTTCTGCTGGAAACTTAGATTGTAGGAACAATTTTGCACTCACAACTCAGAAATTTCTCTTTTTGTGATTTTCATGGTTTGGGAGTTTCTTATTAAGATGTAGGAAACCCTCTCTTAATTTTCTGTCTTACCAAGTTTTTTTGTTGGAGAAAGAAAGTACTTGACAGTTTGAAGTAAAGCTATATGATACCTGACAAAAGTGCTAATTTCTGAAAACTTGTGCAGAAGCCTTTAAAATTTATTTTTTCTTCATCTTTAGAGATCTAGGAGGCTGTTAAGATGGCATTAGAAAACCTGACCAACAAAAGAGGTGATCTCAGATGACAATCAAAAAGGATTCATATTTATCTGAACAGAAACATTTATTTTAGATTTTGTATCAGGGAATAACACAGTGAGTCTGGGATTCACTGATCTGTTGTCTAAAACACATTTCCATAGTTTTATTCTTTGTAGTGAGAAGGTAGTCTTAAACTGTATATTTTAGTCAACTAAATTGCTATCAGAGTTGATAAACGTAGAGTTTAGTAGATAACATTTTCCCAGAACTGCTGCACATTAAAGACCATCCCCGAAACCCTTCAATTGTCTTTTATGGGACTTGTTCCCGTGTGGCAGAGATTAGAGGACCAGCGTCCTTCATCTGGCAGTAAATGTCAGAATGTATACATGGTTTTGGAGATCATGTTAAAAGAGAAAATTGAGTGCAGCTTCTTCATGGCAAACACTTTTCAAGTGTTCTAAGTGTTTTAGGTAATTGGTAATTAGCATGAGGTGTTGATTATACTGGATGTGTACATGTGATTCAACAGCCTGGGAGGGTGCGGTGGTTAACCTTTTACTAACGCTCGAAGGCTTCTAGTGGTGATTGGATCTGTAGGGTAATACTGTTGGAGCAAATGGGCTTTTTCTTTCCTTTTTTCATAATGACAAATGAGATAGCTGGAGTCAGCAAAATATCCCAAAACCTGACAATTGACCAGAGGAAAGAAGAAGGATAGTTCAGAACTCCTGGCTATTGCATTGTCTTCTGCTTCCCATTGTCTTGAAAACGAAAGTGTTGCGAAGCGTGGTCTGAGGGTTGGCTGCTGGTGCTGAGAGTGTCAGCCTTGTCCTTTTTCAGCTAACTCTTGCTCACCTGTGTGACAGCAGCCAAACGGCTTCATATTGCTTGTACTTGAAAGCTGGGGAGGGAGCTTAAACCTCTCCAGAAATAAATTCTTCACCATGACCTTTATGGGGAACTGCCTTGTCATCTTCTAGTCAGTGAGTAGAGGAAGGGCTCCTTCCTGGTACTCCCTCCCCAAGGGCCAGGCTGTGCCTGACTGGAGAGAGCTGGCTGGCAGCTCCCACCATCATGTCCCAGGCAGAGGTTGTTTCTGCCACACACAGCTCTCTTCTTCTGGCTTGCACAGTGCAGAAACCTGCAGGGTGAGGCTGGACGGCTGCTGGACAGCTTAGTAGAAGACATGCACCTGTGTGCTTGGTGGTGATTTTGCAAATTATGCAGAACAATAGCAAAAGCTGTATGGAGGGGTTTGTTGGTCAGAAATTGTGATGTTAGTGTAGGAAAATGGTGTTTGTCTCAATTTATTTCCTTGTTTTGAAAAATCTTAGTGTTTTCAGCATTTGTACTCTCCATAAAATCAACTTTTATTACACAAGATGCAAGGCCTTTAGAACAATAGGGGTGTTATGCTGTGGGGATTTTTTTTATATATGTAAAAGGCGTGGGCTATTTTTTAGTCATGTAGGCTATTGCATGTAGTTTCTTTCTGCCCTTCTTTCTTTCTCCTGAAATAAACCTGGTAACAAAAAGAAAATTTATATGTCTTCTGTTGCATTTCCCAGAGTTTTTCATAATACATTTTCAGACAGTCCAATCCTGTATAAAAAGGAATCAAAGATTACAGTTTATCAAAAAAAAAGTCTTTTTAAAAATTGAGAAATCAATGGAATTTTGCATCCTGTTTCCTCCACACCTTCACAGACAGGGACTCCTTACATTTGCAGGCCTGTATAAGTCTGAAATAGGTGGGGGGGGCTATTTTGTTTTGGTTTTTATTGTTACTGCAAGGGTATGAAAAGAATGATGCAAAAGTAGAAGTAAATAGAGAGGTGCCAAATATAATCACCTTTCAGCATCATTTCATTGTGGTTGTTGGAAGTAAATCCTTGTTTAGCTTTGGATGGTTAACTCTGTGGTTTGTGCTGACAACTGGATATGCCATTGGTTGTTTTTGTGGGGTTTTTTTAGCTGAACTGAAATTATAATTTAAAAAAAAATATAAAGAATGTTGACTTGTGTGGATATAATTTTAATAGCCTAAAACATAAACTAAAAATTTGGGCTAGAATACTTCTTGTTCGACTATTGTGCAAAGGAATGACGTGTTAAATAAATGTTTACTTCCTGGAAGTAAAAGTTTCCTCTGGAAAGAAAAATAACGGCTGACAGAAACTAGTCCTTCACCCTGCCACCTTATGCCTGTGTGAACTGCAGTTCTGTTACAGTTCTTTGCCCTGACAGTTAAATTTATTTCTACTTTGGTGTACTAGATAAGAACAGGAACAGATTCTTAGTGTTATCATGCTCTTGAGTATCTTCATAGCATTGAAAGGGGCTAGAAGTATGTTCAATGTAATCTTTTTGAAACCAGATGCAAGTACAAGTGAAAACCAGAATTACCCCATCACCATAGAAAGCCTAATTACTATGGATATTAAGTGAATTTAGAACTTTCTCTCAGATGAACCAGTATTTATAATGCAAATAACTTACTTAAATGCTAATGAACAGCATGTGGACTTTAATTAATTAAGCAGAAAGCCACATGTAATTTCAGAAGAGCAATGAGGCGACTGTAGGAGAGAAAGGAGGTGGCATTTCCTAAGTTACATATCCACATCTGGGTGTGGTACATGCTATTGGGTAGAGTAGCTGATGTTTGAGTAAAACAGTAGTTCAGACCCCATCTAGCTCTTGCATTTCTGGAGGCTTCTTCTAATATTGTGAGCGTATCCAGCAAAATGATACTTTTCTGAGACTCAGGAAGGCGTGTTCCTTATCCACAATTTTTACTGAGTTCTGATTGATACTATCTTATGGGGTTTATTACCTTTTTAAGTAAAAAAGTAGTTACTTATTGATCTATGCATTCTCTGTTTATAGCGCATGTGTAAAATAAATAAAAATACAAAAAAATCTAAAAACTTTCGGAGTAGGTAATAATCTCGTATGGAATCAAATTATATAATCAGGTCTAAATAAATATGTAACTTCAGCAACAAGGTCAGTGTAAGGAGGATCAGAAGTTTCTCTTGAAGTGAACAAGAGTCCTGTAGGTGTCTGTTTTGGCATGTCAGAGATGTGACTGGAAACTCTTCCTTTCAGCTGCTGAAGTTGCTCAGCTGAGCAGGCCAGTGGCATGGGAGCTGCGCCCTGTCTGGGCAGTCTGAAGGGGCACAAGCCATGGATGCTGCCTGTGCGACAGTGTGGTGCTCCAGAGTGCTGCCTCCTGACTTTCTCTGCTGGAGAAGCAGAGCATTAAAATGTCACTCTGTTCAGCCATACCAAAGCAATGCTTTAAGCGGTATGCGGGCTAGGACACTATGCTGTTAAAAATACAAATGCAAAATGATGGCACCGGATGCTTTGACTGTAAAACCTGCCTGCTTGTCCCTGTTCTTACTGACCACGACAGTCCATGTTTTTACTGACCCAGTAGTAGTTTTCATCCCTCACTTTCCTCAAGCTTAAAGTTTTTTCACTTTTTCATCTGTTTTCGTGAGCAAATGCAGTATCTGAAAATAATGTTGCATTTCTATCATGTACTAAGCATGGGAATACCTATATGATGTAGTATGTTAAGCTAGCAAGGAGCTCAGAATGTAGCTATTCAATTTACTTTTTTTTTTTCTTAGTAAAAAGCAGGGATTTTTTGGGGGGAGGGGTGGAGAATCTAATTATAATTTTTTTAATTATAAAATTGTTCTTTGGTAGTATTACCCTTGACCTGATTTCTTAAATTCAGAAAGTGCCAGTGGTGTATTTATGTCTTGAGAGACTTCATCACTCTTTGTGTGTATGTATGCACATGAAAGTATGTGCATAGGTAGTATTTATATTAAAATAAACAAGGAACATGGTTAAAACATGATTTGTTCAATTTTTACTTTATCAATATTGTTCTAAACTCACTAGATTTGAAATGGCTGAAATAAGAACTATGATAACATAGCAGTTGTGTCACTCCTATCCAGCTAACGAGCTGACTTTCCCAGGTCCCCTTTCCTTGCAGGAGGAGAAAGTGTGCAAGGGGTCTACCTGCGTTTTGGAGGAGCTGCTTAATTGGTATATGGCTTCTTGCAATGCCTGTGAAGACATAAAAGGCAAGAGGACAGCAAAAACCCTCAAAAACTAGTGACCCTCCAGGGGAAGTAGCAGTTAAAAAGCATTCTCAAGCTAAGGATGATCTGCCATAAGCTGCAGGAAATGAGCCACAATATCTGGAACCATGCTTCCCTCTGGGTGGATTTATAACGGGCTCGGCCTTGGAGCTTGCCTGGATTTCAGAGTGTATGTGCACACCCTTGCCAGTGTGCGCTGAGAAACATCAAAGTTGTGGGCAACACTGTGAATGTAGGAGCAAGGGGAACACAAACGCAGCACTTAAGCCTCTCACAGAATCTGAGGAATGAAAATAAAAATGGAGTCATGTATAGCTGCTGTGCCAGAGCTTCTTATCATGGTGTGTCAGCCCCGCTGGGCTGTATGTTGCCTTGGGAGTGAAGAGATGAGGGAACCCTGCCTGTTGTAAGGGATGGGTCTTTTGGGAACAGAGTTTCTCTAATGGTTGCTTAATAGTCTCTGAGAAACTTGCACGTGGAAGGAGGCTGGCAAGAGGAACAGCCCTGGGCTCTGCAGTCCTGCGTGTCCATGGGGTGAAGGCCAGCCAGGAGGAGCTTTGCCTTGTAGGGGAAGGCAGAAGTTCTTTCCAAGACTACTAAGAGCTGCTGATTTGAAAGCAGTTCCTGCACTGGACTTGCCTTTGTGCTCCCCAGTTCACCTCCTTTTCTGCTCTCCCAGCAGCCAGTGTCTCCTGAAGCTGTCTGCCCTGTTCTGTTTTCTGTTAGGAGGTTTCTTTGTTCCTTATAAAATGCCTGAGCTCCTCCTACCCCCCTTCCAGTTTAACACTGTGACCCAGCTGCAATGACATTGAGGCCCCCAATGGAGTAAGCGGGTTGGTGGTGTGTGGGAGTGAAATGGATGCTCATTCAGTGAGAGGGCCTGAAACCACGTGGGCATGGGTTTTGGTTGCCACCACCTCTTTGGTCTCCCTGGGGAAGGAGGAGTGTGGAGGCATGAGAGAAAGGGGTTAAATACTAGAGAAAAATATTTATTGTAAGACTTTAGCTATACCATTAAGTACTGCCTTTGTGATGCTCTCAAGATGTGTTCCCCTAGGAAACCAGAAAGATACACAATGTGTAATACAGTTGTAAGGTGTATTATTAAAAAAATTAATTACCTCAGCTGATTCCTTACAGCAGTCAGCTCAGGGCTCTGCTTGCAAGACCCTGCGCTTTGTTTGTACTTGTTTGTATGTAGTTAGACTGAAGCAAAAATTACTTCATCATTTTAGTGCTAGGGGTATATTTGAGGCTTAAAAGAAACCTCTCTCTCACATCTAGTGCTGCTTGTCAATGGACCAGGGAAGCTGTCTGACAGGTACATGCATACCAACATTTGATATATAGTTCCTTTATGTTTCTAGTGTAAGTTTGATAATTATACTGGTAAGTTGACCCTTGTGTTACAATTACGTGTTCAGGAACAGCTGTCATGTTATCTTGTTAGTACAGACGTCATAGAGAGCTCTGAAACATGAAGAGCAAAAAAGCACAAGCAGAAGAGACCAAGAGAACAGCTTGCATGTCTTCCTCAGGAGTACAGAACCTAATGCAGAAAGACCTCAAATAGTTTTGTGGGAAAAATATTATTCTCTTCATGTGTAAGAAGAACTAGCATGGTTTGCTTTTCTTTCTTTTTTTAAAATCATCTCAATCTGTGTGAAAATGGTCTTTCTTTGGTATGAATGAAGGACATATAAAAAGGTTGAAAAGCAAAGGGATTTTGTGTTCCTTCATTTGAATTTTTTCCCTTGAAAGGAATGCTTCATGATATCTAGACTAGAGCTCGGAACTGGGAGTGAATGTCATTCTTGGAAACAGTGGCCAACCATTTTTGATGAAAAAATGTATCAAAATGCCACAAAGCAGTTGCTGTTCTCAGTCTTTAATTTCAGATAATATTATTTACCTTTCAGATATGTTACTTGACATAAATATTTGCTCATAACAAATGTGCTGTTATTCATATGACTTGCTTTCAGTAAATTCATATTTTTACTAGTTTTGGTATAGCAAAGCAATTAACTTGTAAGCATTTTCACATTCTAAGAAAGAAAATGCTGTACTGTGTATTTTCAGCTCCTGGATGAAGCCTTTTTGTAGGAGTGGTAGGTCAAAAGTTTGTATCAGGCTTTCAAAATAGAGCTCACAAACATAGAATAGAGTAAATATTATTTAAAAAAAAACCTTTGGAGAGGGTGTTTTCATGTTTTTGCACTTAGTTGTTGCTAACATACTGTTAAAAATGACAAATTACATAATGTACTGGTTTGTATTGGTATTTCAGACGGACACAGATGCACATATAATATACTCTGAGTACTACAATACTTCTTTAAAACAGATTAGAAAACAGGTCACGGAATTTCTAACTATACCTGATGAAAGCAGAACATGCAAAGTGTAAGGCTTTGTGTGCATGGTAAATACTGCTGTTGTTTTGTTGATAAGTTCTTGTGCATGATAATTATGTTTGATGATAGAACATATCAAGAGAGAAATATTCACCTTTTGCAGTTTTCATTAGGGTAGAAGAATGTTAGCCCATGACATGGGGGACACACAGATGATCAAACAAACTCTATTGCTGTATCTTAGACATGAAGACCACTTTTTTCTGAAGACATAGGGTTTAAAGTAGCAAAGGTATCTTACTCCCTTCCATGATAAAAATAAAGGGAAATGATTGCAATTTTGAATGCTACCAGTATTTATCCTTGCTTTTGATTGATCATAGTGGTTTATACTGTCCCTGAAATGGTGTCTCTCAGAGTTGTTAGTTAATGTTACAAGTTAACGTTTTTCTGTTCATAATCTCTCTGAGTAACAGAAAGTGAAAGAAACTTGAAAGACTTATTCATTAGGTAAGTACATTTAATGTATCTTCCTTAATAACAGTTTAGAGCTAACTCAAGCCTTACCTTGCAATGCAAGGGAACAGAATCCTCCTGGAGACCTGCACTACATGTAGGGTTGTATGGCCTGTCTTAGCTCCCATCATTTTCAGTCCAGCTTAGGTGCAGAGGTGAAGAACTATAGGTGGAATATGAAGGAAACATAAAAGATTCAAGCCCTAAACCTAGTCTTTATCCAATTAGTAGTTAAGGTAGTTTTCACAGAAAATCAGGTGGTGGTCAGCGTATTAGTAACATTTTCTTTTAATAAATAGCTTACAGAAAACATACGTGTCCATTTATAGATAGTTGTGTACTATACTGATCTCAAAGATAATAAATGATCAATTCTGACATGCTTGTACCTCGGAATCTACTTGAGTCTGCTTTCCAATGCCCTCATATAAACATCAATTTGAAATTAATCACATGCAAGTTTCTAGAATCAGATTTTGCCTTTCCTCTGTGCAAGGCAGGTAAGAGTTTGTATGATACCTTCTTTTACAAATGCTGGCGTTTGCCTCTGGTTTTGTTCGTAACATTTCCATGGAAAAACAGCAGCCAACAGACTGATTCTTAAAGAGTTTCTTGTTCAGTTGAGTTGTGAGTAGTATCAAGAAAATATTTTTGAGGGTGAAATTTGGTTTGTGGCACTTCTGCACAGATGAGTTCTTTAGGTGGAATTTGTCGAAGTTGCTCCAAACAATATAAAATGGAAAATTAAGCACAGACTGGAAAGAGTTCTTTCTCTTTAGGGAGTCCCTGGTTTATCAGAGGGATCCTTGCAAGAAAAAGGAGGAGAACCTCACGGAAGGTGGGATCCTGTCCTGCTTTGAACCCATTTACAAAGCTGTGAGAATTCTTGGGGAATTACTTGTCCTCTGTGAAGGCAGCCAATTTATCTCTTCTCTCACTTTCTTGCCTCTGAGTTACATGTAAACCATAATAAGATACCTCTAAAATGGTGAAAATTACCTATTTGTAGCTATAAAAGATAAGGAGGAGATTCTGTTTTGTTTGGTGGGTGCTTAGGGGGTGGTGGTATTTTTTTTGTTGTTGTTGATTTGTCTGGTTGTTTTGATTTGAGGAGGCTTGCTGGTGTGGGTTTTTTTGGTTGGTTGGTTGGATTTGGGTTTTTTTCTGAATTGAAGGTGTAGAGAAGAGGGTGCTGACTTTCAGTAATGAGTTGTGCCTAGCTGCATAATAGTAGTTGTGCAGTGTAGTTTTGATTATCTGGCACAAAGCTGTATTTTATTAACTGCATTTCTTGTAAAGGAGTTTGAGGTTGTGGTTCATGAAAAAGCTTGCATTAGCGTTGATTTAAGAAGGTGCAGAATACCACCTGAATTTCATGTTTAATTCCATTTCCTTTCATTTTTTCATTAGTAATTCGATCTCTGTCTTAGGCTTTATTGCAGTAGTCACTTGAACTGTTTTAATTCCATCACTCGTACAATGAGGATGAGTATTAGTTTTGTTTCTCTAAGTTTTGTGGCTGCACTAGAATGACAAGCAAGATCATAACTTTATTATCTTCTCAAACACAACCAGATTAAATTTGTAAGAGGATTTTTCCTGCTGTAGAAAGCACTCAGACTAGCTGTCCACAAAGCAGGAGGTGTTCTTTCCCTTTTTTAAGGAAGATGGTTAATACAATTTTTATAGTGTAGGTAAGGAAATGATGGAACAACTGTAGTAATATTTGTAATGGATAACATTTGCTGAGTTTTTCCTAAATATTTAAGATATTCACGATTATTCTTGAAACAAATTGCTCTACATGAATGTGGATGTTTCATGTTTCTTATCTGGGTAATTGTCTACTTCGTGAGCTAGTTCATAAAGTTCTATCCATCCTGTCTTGGAAGAAATCTTTTCTCATCTTGCCAGGCTCTTTTTTGTTGTTACATTAGTAATTAAGGAAATAATATTGTATAGAATATTGACAGTCATCTCAATGAAATGTTTACAAATTACTAAAATGATACAGAGGAGATAATTTAGTGAATGGTGAAATGATTATATGCTTAGGTTTTTTTTTTAAAGCAAGTGGAATATGCAGATGTGGTTTGTAAGCAAAACAAATAAGAAGATTATGTAGTGATTTTAAATTAAAGATATTCTGTCAGTAGAGCAAACACTTGTCAATAGAAAAATATGTACCCCTCTCCCATTTTTTCCTGAGTGGTTCTTAGCTTAAACCTGTGCATTGCTAAATCTCAAAAAGCTATTGCTGAGTTTCTCGCTTAACTTGGCTTTTTGTAGTTATTCCGTTCAGTTTTTAACATAACTGCAAAACATGGTGCTATTGATGTAGAAACAGACTTCAGGACACCTTAGCTCTCTTTTTGGCTTTTTTTGCTTGAAATTTGAGATGCTTTCCTGTTTCATAGGCTTTTCTGTAACTCTATATGAAATGCCATTTAAATATTTCCTGACATCAAGCAACTCTTGCAAGGTGTAATCTGTTAATGTCAATTAAGGAGTTAGATAATCACACGAAGAATATGCAATGGTACTACTGTTCATTGTCTGAAACATACAAATATGTCTTCTATATTCGTTATCAAGACTGGTAATTCCTTACAGGTATTCTGTTCATGTCTCTGGATGAGTTGTCACTTAAATTCTTTGGTGTTTTTATGACCAAAATGGAAAAGATCAGTTTCAGTTATTAACTTAAAGTAGTATAAATTGGTTGGAGATGTAGTTTGGTAGTTAGGTGTCTTTCCAGAGATATGATACAGTGATACAATGTCATGGACATAATACTTTTTAAGCCATAGAGAAAAAAGTTCCATCGAGCACTAGCAGTCTTCAATTAGGAAGGAGTGCCTGAGCAATAGCTGTAGCAGCTTGAGACAGGACAACTCAGTTGTGGCAACTGTTGACAGAGGTGGTGGTGGAGGCTGTTGTAGAGGTAAGGATCTCTTCATAAGATGTCAGGATGAGAACACAGTCTGCCTAGGTGCATGACCTGATGCTCAGATGGACTGAGCTGTTAGTGTGGGAGCCTCCTTGTTTCACTAGCCTTGCTGCCTTCTTTTGATGGAGAAGAGATATTCCAGTTCTGCTCCAGAATTTGCCCAGATATATGTTATGGGATGAGCTGGGGAGCTTCATCTCCACCTCAGGGAGTTTTGCTACAGTCTTACGAACCACATATCCGTCCCAGCAGTAGCCTTGAACTGTGAGCCTGAAAGCTGCTGGTGTAAGTGGTAGGATAGACTGGCTTCTTTGCTTCAGCTCGTGGGATGATCTCATGCATTCCATAGTACATTTCAACTGATTTGTCACCTACAAAGCCAAGCTAGTCCAAGGCCTGAATTCTGCACAGTTTTATGTTTTCATTTAGCCATACTTGGTTTCAGCAGAAATGTGATCCTGCTGCATTCCACTGCTGGAACAGCAACAGACCAAACCATATTTTTTGTTTTCTCTATCACTGAATTAGTAGTAGCATAGAGGACATAAAACTCTCTTCCAAGTGAAATAAAACTTAAATAACTGAAATCAAGTATTTTTCTTCTCATGCATTACCTCTCTATTTGTCTTTTAGTTCTTACTCCTCCTAGGAGTTACTCTGCTACTTATTATCTGATGAGGTCAGTTGCTCCACTTTTCTGTAAATCTGTGAGGCAGCATACAACCGACTTCTTTATCTGAGTAAATGTTTGATGAAACTGTCGCTGTAATATGGTTCTGCTCATTTGTGTAGGATGTTGATTCTACTCTGACCCATGAATCTTCACTTTCCAGGTACTTCTAGGCTTCTTTCTACATCCAAGCCCCAAAATGAAAGCCAGTTTTCTGCAAATATACACACTGTTGGTTTGACAGTTCCTAGTAAATGTGTGTGTACAGTGACTAAGAGGTAGTGGATTTCGGTGGCTTTCTCCTTTGTCCTTGCGTATGACGAATGTCCTCTTCTATCTAATTTAAATATAAAATTTCAAACAATAAAACATGATTTTTTCTTGCATTTTCATAGGTCAGATTTGGGAAAAAAACCTCCATCAGGTGTAGTTTAGCAGTGTTTCTGTTTAACAGATGTCAGCGTGAATTTTTCTTAGAGAATGGTATGTTTGTTGTTTTAGTTGAAAGACAATCTCATATTTGATCTGAAGATACTATACTTGAGATTTTTTTTAAGGTTGCAATGCAGAGAAATGCAAAAACAAGTACAGGTATGCATAGCACAACTACATGAAGGAAAGGCTTGTCATTCTAGACTTCTGTAGTTGTCTTACTTTTGAATCAGTCTCCTGTATCTTCTTTGTCAGTCACCACAAGTTCGGAACCCGCTCTGCCCATAGCTGCATTGTCACCTATTTAAAATTAACCTTGTTTAAAGTTTTTCTGTAAGTTTCACAGACCAAAAAATGTTACATCTCAGCATTCTGTAGCTTCATTTTTGCAGCATATGCACCAGGAGAAAATAGCAACTATACGATAAATTGTACATGATGTGTATATATGTGGGTGCAAGTGCATGTGTAAGGATCTGCTCTGCATTTAAGCAACCTGACTTCTTTCCTGATTCTGTTTTTGTATATAATACTGCTAGAAGTACTTTCAGATCTCTGGTTGTAAAATTCTTGATGATGCAGTAATACTTGTTGCTATTAGCATTTCAAGGAAAAAAAATAGAGAAGAGGTTTTCAGAAATTTTCGGTTTTTAAGATGCTAAGCTCTTAAAAATTCAGTAACCCTCTATGACACAATTGAACGGGAGTTCACTGTTACAGACATTTCTTTATTATTTTTAGAAGACAGCTAATCTTTTTTCTTTCATTTGTTAGGTCGATTTTATCTAGGAAGAAGTTTTAAAAGTCAGATGACCAACCAAGCTATGTGCTTGAATCAGGAGTGTGGGGTTTTTTTCCGTCACAACATTCAATTCTTTCCTAGGTACTAGACAATTATATTGGGATTTGGGGGGGGGGGGGGGGGGAGAGGTAGGGGGCNGGGGGTACAGGAGGAGGTTGAAAGTCATGGTTTTTAAAAGATGAGGGAATGTGGTGTTATTCTGATTATGATGGAGATTTGAGTACATTTTGTGGCCTCAGCATTTTTCTTGCAGATGAGAGGATACTACTCATCTGGCTTCAGAAAACTGACTTGACTAATTTAAATGTGCAGTGGTAGCCAGCAGTCTCAGTATGGTTTTATCCCTCATTGGTCCATTCTGCTGATCCACTGCATTGCCTTCTCACCTTTGCTCTCGCCTTGTATCAGCAGGAGGTATTCATAGGGTGGTGGTGGTGGAAGCAGTCCCTAGCAGAGCTCGTAAGGTATTCATATCATCTCAGAAGAACATGTAGATTTTTTCTTACGTATTTCAGGTTTTCCTCTTTTCACCAGATGAAACAGGCCCACTCAGTCCTGTTCAGGCTGTTCCCCTGTGTTGTTTTTGTTTATTATGGTAAATAGGTAAAATTTTAGGAACGTATTGCCAAGGTGTATTTCTTAATTTGTTCTGTAATGAATGGATGAGGCAGTAGAAGGCAATCAGTCAGTGTCTTGATCTCTAGGGAGATGATCTAGCAGCACTTCGTTACCTAAATGGAGCCTACAAGAAAGCTGGAGAAGGACTTTTAAGAGGGCATGTAGTGATTGGACAAGGAGAAATGGCTTTAAACTGAAAGAGGGCAGGTTTGGATTAGATATTGGAAGAAATTCTTTATGTGTGAGGGTGGTGAGGCACTGGCACGAGTTGCCCAGAGAAGTTGTGGATGCCCCATCCCTCGCAGTATTCAGGCAGTATTCAAGGCTAGGTTAGATGGGGCTCTGAGCAAACTAGTCTAGTGGAAGATATCCCTGCTTATGGCAAGGGGATGTTGTCACTAGGTGATCTCTAAGATCTCTTCTAACCCAACCCGTTCTGATTCTGTAGTATGTAACATCATGTTTGATTTTTTGGGAATGTGTACATAGGGAAAACCTGCATTAGAAGAGTGTTATATGTGTGCAGGAAATGGGAGTGGAAGTTTCAAAATTATGCTTGTGGTAAGAGCAGAAGTTTTTAGGACTTAGATTTTGCGGTGTGTGCTATCTCAGAAATAGTTAAGGGTTACTCCTATAAACTGCACTGCTGTGAAACACACTTTTCTGAGAAGACACCTAAAACATTATATAAGAGGCCTACAAGGCTGCCTTTGTCCTGGCCATGAGGCATGAAAGCTTTACGGAAGGCCCAGGCTGAAAGTCTGAACAACAGAGAACTGAGCAATACATTTTGTCTTCTGCAGGGCTGAGTAGCTGGGTGAACACGGGACTTATGTAGCTGTGCAGATTAAACTCCTCCTGTTAAGCAAACACAGGTGTAAAACAGATACGCTTTTGTAGTCACAGATGAGCTTGCTGAATTGGAGCAAAGGAAAAATGTGTGTTGTAACCTTTGTGAAGTTTCCAACACAAGATCTTAAATTTTAGTTGACAAATAGTCATATTTCATCAATAAACTACTTTTAGTACAAAGTATAAAAAAACATGAAAAAAATTTAATGGAAGGAATGACTGCTCATTAATAAATATGAACCAAATTTTAATAATGATTTCGCATGGTTCTGAGATTGAAGTTTAATGGGCTCTGATTGTTACAACACTCGCTTAAAACAAAAAACCGCAACCTAACCGCACTCCCTCAAACAAACAAGCAAAAAACCAAACCAGCAAATACAACAAAACAAAAAAACCCAAACAAGCCAACACCCTGCAAAAAACCCCAAAAAACCCAAAACACAGATAAATCTGCTGCTTGTAGTACTAATAGATTACTGTAATGTCCTGAGAGTTAGCCTAGGAAGGTTTTTTTCTTACTCTCTGAATTTTTGTGATGAAATGTCTCATAGTAGTTACATGAAGTTAGAGTTTTGGATAATTACATCTTTAGGAACAGAAGGTTTTCAAATATGCAGAATAGAAAATTTTCCAATATGCAGTCATATATAATATGTATATTTTGGAGTTCCGTTTTGCTCATTAGTTTTGTTGTTAAAGCAAAATGCAAATTTTAATTCAGTTGTTCTTCAGTTGCTACTGATGCTGCTGTCTAAACTGGTCCTTGTAGTTGCCTTCCAAGCACCACTTGACAGTGTTCAGCCCTGCAGTGAGCAAGCTGTCAGCGTTGTGCAAAAAAAGTCATGTTTGTGTCCAGTGGGTAAAGCATATCCTTCTTATTTGTCTTGCAGGCACAGGAGAGAGTGGCAAAAGCACATTTATCAAGCAGATGAGAATCATTCATGGATCAGGTTACTCTGATGAAGACAAAAGGGGCTTTACAAAACTGGTGTACCAGAATATATTTACAGCAATGCAGGCCATGATCAAGGCCATGGATACCCTCAAAATCCCATACAAGTGTGAAAATAACAAGGTGAGATTTTTGTTTATTTCTGTAGCTGAAGTTTTTCCTCTTTTTATTTTGGGAAATATACTGAAGGTCTCAAAAAAAATGGCACATCGCAGAAGTGATACTAAAAGCTGAGAAGAAAAGGGCGTTTCCTGTCCTGCATTTAGTTCTCTGCCTTTCTTTCTACTTTGACAACACAAATGTGCTGCTTTTAAACAAGAGACCTCTCTCAAGATGCCTGAGGGGGATTGTCACAAAACAGAGGTTTGATGGCAGGCTGCCATTTGACTTCAGTAAACCCTTGTCTTTTTCTATGAGGCCATGTTCTGGTTAGAGCACAGTTAAACCATTCTTGTGATGTGTAGCAAAACTTTACTGCTTAAGGGTTGCTATTGCATTACAAGTGGAAAAAATCAAAATATTAGAAAAATAGCTGGGGATACCCGTGTGTGACCACACTGTTAAATCAAAATTTTCTACACAAGACCTTATACAAAACAGTCAGATTCTTCTGAGACTGATGCTGTTACTGCAGTTTAAAAGGACAAAATACATTTGAAATGTTTCTAAGGTTCCTCTCTGGCTAGCTTGACTTTTTTCCATTTTTTCTGCTATTCAGATTTTAATAGTATGATAACTACAATAGTTAGTCTCATTCTCTGAATCGGAATTAAATGCTTAATATTTACTTAAAATACACGGTAAGCCACAGAACTACATGTCTGTATCTCCCAACATAACAGAATCACAGAATGGGTCAGATTGGAAGGGACCACAGTGGATCATCTGGTCCAACCTCCCTGCTCAAGCAGGCACTGTTTGATAACAGTTCCTGAGAACTTGTTTGCATTTTTACTGTTGATCCATTATGAGCAACTTTGTCAAATGGAGAATTTAAGATCTATCACAAAGTGGATGGCTCACCTTTCTTTCCATCTTGTGAAAGGGTATTTAATGATTATCTAGTAGTCCTGGACAAAAGTAATACTTTCTTTGATAAATTACTCAAAAGTTCTTTTATTCTATTTTTTTATTAAGAGAAACTATCAAAGAGCAGCAACATTTACAATGAAAAAAAACTTCCATTAACTGAGAAAGAGAAAATTAAATGAACTTGGGTTAATATTAAAATCTTTTGTGTCTAAACATATGGAGTTTAATTATTAGAATTGAACTGCTGTATGCATTTTAAGACAGCTAGCTTAGAGGTAGGAAAGATAAAGCTTATTACCGGGTTAGGATGAGTTGCTTTTTCATTTGCATTTGCTGAAGTCATTGCAGATGGTCATCACTTTGTTGGTGATGTAATGTTGCAATAACTAGAGTCTTGCAGGAGCGTGACTTCATGCAGTAGGAAGTCAGGAGGTTCCCATACATCAGAATTAATATTGTTGACCTTCTTTAATGGTGGGTGGGGTTTTTTGTGCACATGAAAAAGATTGAAAATTCTGTAATTGGTAAGACTCTTGACTGTTAAATTTCCTGGTCTAACTGCATGCTGGAGCTGTCTGTTTTTCCCTCATCCTCCATGAATCAAAACCAAATGTCTAATTATTAGTGTTAAAACTGTATTTTCATTTGCGTTTCAGCATTTTGGCTCCATGTTTTTGCTGTGTGCAAAGCATGAAGCATAAAGCATACTGGCCTGAAAAGTTAGTTGGTTCTAAAGCACATTTTTTCTTCAAAATTGGTACTGATTGTCAATTTGCCTTAATATCTGGAAATCGTAATGGTAGATTAGGATTTCTTTTTTTTCCTTGTATTACACAACAGAGTATGTGTTCTGTAGTTATTTTTTAGATATGCTGACTTTTTGTAGTGTTTTTATATGGCCGAGTGAGTCGGGTAGGTTTGGTGTAGCTATATACACATGGCCAGAACTGTTCACTTTCTCTACATAAAAATTACTTTGCTGAAAGTAGGAGTCTGTCTGTGCTCAGGTCCTTTACAAGCATTCCCTTCAGTTTATAATAGGGCTACTTGCAGAGTAAAATAAGTCACCAGCTACCAGGCTCTCAAGGCAATTCCTGTACCAATTCTGTCAGGAATACAGGAAAAACCAAACATGCTACAGCATTGTGCCTAAATAGACGTGATTGTGGTCTACTACACTTTGGCTTTGTATACAAGGTCACTTCACTTTAAAGCCCTGAACACCAGTCACAGATAAATCTGCTCCTTCTTTTTTTACAGGCTGTTGGAAACAATCTCATTAGTCTAGCAGTCTAGAAAACACAGGAAGGGCACTTCCTATTAATTTGAATCTCCTATCAGGAAGTCCTATCTCTGGAGAGAATATCTCAAAGTTTGAGTAACAGCATATTTTTAGCACAGTAGTTGTTGTACACAGTAGTTTAGAAAATTGCAGGTTAAACTGATATTGATGTGGTTTGGCCTAAAGAAAAATTAACCTTTTTTTGGTTGAATGCTTCATGTTCTGCAATAGACTTTGGGGCTACAGTATAAATGGTTTTCTCTTACTGTACCAATTTTCATACATTTAAGTGTGACTTATTATAATTGGAGTGTTTTGAATCTCTGAATGCTGCTGGAATTTGAAGTGCCCTTACACCTAGCAGTCAGTTAAGTAGGCAGCTGTGTTCTTTCTGTGGTGTACAACATCACAACACTTACGTTGGATTATTTTAGTATAATCAGCCTAGCAAGAGGCAAGTTCTGAGATTAGCAAGCTACTTCTTTTGGGATTGTGTTTGGCTTCATAGTCACCAGTGTAACTAAAGAGGGTGAGAGTGAAATTCATTGTCCTGTATTATAATAACCTAGACTGTTTTGAAAGATTCATTATCAGAGTGAAAGCCAATTGAGAAGTGTAACTGTTTAGAAGCTGGTATCTCAGAACTGATGGCAGAGCATTATGTCATGAAAGACATTTATTTTTATGTGTTTAAACTTCAGAATGTGAGCTCTTCTGAGGTTTAAGATAATGGGTGAGTGTGATCTCTTTTCTTAGGGATTTGCCTGTCATAGGAAATGGTTGCTTATAGATGGTTTTTGTTTCCTTTTGAGTAAATTATACTATTATTCCATTACTTCTTTTTTAACTAGTAGTTGTGAAGTTTTTGTATGGCTTTTGAATTTTAGAATAACAAGTATTTAATGAAATAAGGGAAAGTGTTAGTTTTTATAGAAGTGTTCAGAAGCAATTCTGAAAATGGCCTGTCTTTTTCAAAATTTTCTTTGCACAAACTAACTCGTGTGCAACCACAGGTATTCAAATGCACATTTTTTTAGAAAATAAAATACAGGTTTATGCTTTTTGCGGTTTGTCTTTTTAGACAAATGAATCTACTGCTATGCTAAACACCAAATACCACTGTTGTCCTGTGCTATTCCATTTTAATGTAACTTCCAAAAGACAAGTTGCCTCTCTGTTCCAGCAGACAGTATCAGGAAGGTGTCACTGCATGGTGATTAACAGGCCGGAAACCTTACTTGAATCTCATTCCCATAGTTTCCTGTGAGACTTCTTAAATATTCATAACAATAAAACTAATGTGAGTAACTGTAGCCTGTAAGAACAGGCTACAGGAAAGTTTTTCAAGAAGCTGGAAACATAAAAGCAAGTTTTGTGGTAGACCTAGACATTTGCTGTTACGTTTCTAAGAGTGTTTTCTGATTAATTTTTGTCTGTATTTATGCCTGTTTCCTTTGGGAAATGTTTCACAGTCAAAATGAGCAGATATCGGAAATGCTTTCAAAGTTCAAAATCTTACTGGCATTATCTTCAGGTCCATAATTGCTTTGTTAGCTTGTTTTTTTCTGTCAGACAGATCCACTGGAGAAAGCTAATAAAATTACAGGCAGAAATGGGACAATAGGAGCAGGTATGGAATCAGATTGCATAAGTTTTTTTCTTGGGTAAACAGCTGGAGATGTTAAGTGTTTTAAATCTCTTGGTGAAATGTGATGTTAAACAAACATGGTTTGGAGGAAAGGGCCTCCCACAGACACCTCACCTGAAACAGAGCGTGAAGGACTGAATCTAGAGCAGTAGTGTGCAAACTGGGAGAGGTACTTTTTTTCAGTTTAGAGGGGGGGTTTATTAAAAAAAAGAGGCAAGAATGATGTTCTTGGGACAGTGAAATAAAACGCTTATTGCTTTGGAGCAGAGGTAATCAAATGGCTCTTCAAGCAGATGGAGAAACCTGTATTGTTCTTGGTTAGTATTTAACAATCTGTAATGCTTGGTTGGTGTTTAAGTTCTCAGAGGTGTTTCTCCAAGCACTAGAAACCAAAGTAAAATTACCCAATAAACAGCACATTTTGCAGAAGAGTTAAGTGTTTCTAATACCAGGAAGCTCCACAGGCATTATTTTAGCAAGAAATAGATAGCTGCAGTCAGATAACATGCAAGAGTGTTTAGAAGATTTAAAATATAATGGTCCTTCAACCCCATGTATTCAGACAAGGGAACTGAAGATAGCTTGCCTTTTTTTTCCCCCAGGAGCTGTAATATGAGGGGAAGCCCATCTCCCTGATAGCTGTATTTCCTCCCATGGGGACATTCATCAGTGGACTTTAGGATTCTTCCTGAGTGCTTCATAAAGAGTCCTTAATGAGGACTTTGACAATCTTAACTAGATGGCATCCTCTTCTCAGCTGTCTTTCTCATTTTTTTATCAGTCTCCTGCCAGTCATTTGCTCTTCTTATTCCCTGCCTTTCTCTCTGGCACCTCCTCAGTCTTACATACATTTGACCTCGACACGTCTTTATGTACTTACCTGTGGCCTACCGTTTTGTCCTACTTTCTGCTGTTTTCCTTCTTTATATTTGAATAAAATTGAAACAAAAAAACCAAAAGCCCTCCATATATGTAGTAGTTTACATTCTGTTCTCCTCGTCACTCATTTGCTTGCTCTGTGTTTACTGCAGAGGTCTCTTGCATTTATTTGTGTTGCTCTAATGGATTAGTGCATTACGTGTTTTGTCTTGTTATGTTCTGCTTAAGTGTTTCATGTTTCATTCCAACAGAAGCCCAAGTTCTAGCTTTTTTTTTCCAAATGTGTGGGGAAAATGATGGTATATGATAAGTAAGCTGGAGAAGCAAGTTGTAGAATATCTATATTTAAAATAAACATACAGGTAAATGAACACTCTTCCTTTCTCCAGTAAAACAGCAGTTAATTTTACTGATATGAAATGATGAAATTGTCAGCTTGCAATTCAACGTAAATTTGAAAACTAAATTTTAGCTACTCTTTTTTGAAGAGCAAAAATATTTCTTCCTTCCTTTTTTAACGTTTCATTTTACATGAAGCTCTTTGTTTTTTTTAAATACAACATTTTAAGTGATTAACTGCCTTTCGCTAATGAGATGTAGCAAGTTGTACAAAAACAGTCACATGAGGCCTGATGGCCATGTTTTATCTTTACAGTTCCATTGTTTTACAGTTCCTGCTAGGGTGGAGAACAAATGGGTGGTAATAATGCTGACAGATTCTTGTAGATTTTGTGATCGCTCACACACCGGATAAAGGGCCATAAATGTAGGAAAGCATGCTTCTAGCATTTTTTATTCCTTCCTTTCTGACTATGTTATTTTAGATATGTTTGTTATTTAATTATTTTGCTGGCAGAGGGAGATATTATGTGTCTGAAAGGAAATGTTCGTATGACTGTGTTCTCTCACTATGAAGATGTGAAATGCACTCAGGGCAACTCTTGTAGGTAGTAGGAGTTTGGCATATATTTTAATGTAGAGAGATTTGTGTACTCTTGGAATGGTTCTGACTTACTTCATGAATAACAGCCATTATATAAGTATAGGTATTTATACAATACAGTTTTATAGACATAATGGATAAACTTAATAAATATGTAAGTATTTTCAAGAAGGAAATATTTTATAGTTTCCTAGTTAGTTAGTTCATTTCTACAGGAGATAGGCTAAAGTTGTCTAATACTTACTTCTAAACTAATTTCAGATTGAAGTGTTTTTGTCATATTTTCCTCTGAAAATTTACGAGAATATTTCCTTCTCGCAGTAAACTTTTTTCAGGAATTCAGATCCTGTTGTGTTCTGGCTATACTATGTAGAATGACTAAAAGTTACTTGTTTCTTCATAGTAATTTCTAGTAACACACAGGATGCTTGAAATAAGATTTACTGTAATCAATTAATAGTTCTTCAGGTTAAATGGACAATATTTTTCTCCAGATTTTTTTTGGTCCCTTGTCCAGTGTACTTTTCCTGTATGGTAAAAATTACAATGTCTGAGATGCAAGCAGGTTTGTCTTACAATAAAATTCAGCTTTGGCTTGACAAAAGAGTTGTTAAAAAAATCTGTGAAAAAAACCAAAACACAACCCGCCCTGCCCTCCTTCCTCCCCTCGACCTCCTTTTTTTGTTTCTGAAGTATAATTTGGTTTGTATTGTGGGATGTGTCACCCACTAGAGGTATTCACATCATTCCTTTGGTGTCTACTTTTTCTGAAAGATCATTTTGCTCTTCTTTCCCCCATGGTAAAGTAGGCCTAAAGTGTGCACATGAAGAGGTGATTACATAGTCACACTTCATCAGTCCAGTCACATGCCTACCTGTTCTCAGGCTATGGGCCCATGTAGCTCCACTCTTAGACTTTGTATTCACTTAGGGTGATTGCATAAAAGTGAGTAATGAGGCAAGAATATCCAGGGTTTTGCTTCTGTAAGGGTAGGTTGGCAGAGGAAAATTGAAGCATGACATGAGTGATGTTACATTTTAATTTTCTCCCAACAGTTATATAACAGACAAACAGTCAGAAGGCTATGGTTGTGTGCTTCATCTTTGTCAAGAAGTGTAGAGATCTTGACTGTAGATTGTTTAATGTTTAGATTGCTATGGTGGGCCTAAGTTACTGGGTAGGTAAGAAAATAATTTACTATGAGCAAGTCGCTTCTGTGAACAGTTTCAAACATGACAAAGAAAGCTGAATATTGTGTTGCAGGGATAGTAACTAGCAAGAGTTGCTTCCTAACACTTCTCTTACTCTGTGTCTCTTCTTTTCATAAGTCTTGTCATTCATACAAGTTTCTGAGCACTTCGCTGGGACAAATGATACTGTGGAAAAGCTATTACAATTACAGTAGTGGTTAAGGTTGTTTCTGATGATGACTTTCTGTTTTTCTTAATGTGACCTACTGGCCAGAGTTAAAATTTGGCTTACTGTTTAGCTGTTAATCTTATAAGCGAATTTGTAGATACAGTGTACTAATAGGCTTTACCCTCAGTCATGACAGACCCATGGAATCAGGTAAAACTGATTTCTGACACAGAATATTTTTGAGATACTTTTAACATATGTTTTTGTTATTCCTTTGACCCTATGCATGTTTTAAAGCTGCTTTTATTCAAAGTCTGGATTGAAAAAGGACTTCTTTAAAGCTGAAATAAAACCCAAGAACTTAATGAATTTTCTTTAGGTTTTTTCACTTTTTCTTTCTTTTATTTTCTCTGTCACTCTTAACTTTTAAATACTGCCTTGACATTTGAAAAGTTGAAAGAGTAATGATGAAGGATTGAAAATAAAGCCGTTCAAAACAGTGCTAAAACATACCAGATATTGTAAATTCTGCTGTAGCCAGTAGTCTGCAAATAAAAGAAGGGCGCCGGATAAAATGAAATGTGATGGTATTTTTCAAAAATAGTTTATGGATATTTTAATTTAGCTGTGCAATAGGAATTTAGGGAAGAAACTAGCCTCAGTACTTAGTCTTTTGAAAAAGATGGAGTTTTTCCAACCACTTGCCACTTTGTAAGCAGCTTTTAAAAACTCTTTTGCAGTAAAACAAGTTAAGTGGCACTTTGATAATGAGCCATGGCAGAGCTGTTGGTATTGAACTGAGACATCGCTGAAAGACATGAAAATATTTGACTAGTACGTGTATCTAATCTTTCTCATAAGGGAAAGTGTTAACGTATGAAAAAATTGAGGAATGCGTGAATGGATCCATCTTCTCGGAGGCTGAAGAGGAGCCTGCACGCTGAGATAAATGACGCATTTCTGAAGGAGAGAACATAGACCTTGCAGGTGGTATTTAAAATATGGTCAGGAAGGTTCTAAGGACCCTTATGTGATTTAGAGGGGATATGTCTATTTTTGCAGGCTTATTAATTTTTAGAGGCTCTTTTAGAATTTATGTAATGATATTGTGTTGTGTATAGTTCATTTACTGCTTGAAAATCCCCTTCTATGAAAAATATCTAAGCACTGGTCAGTTTTCCAAGCTAAGTCTTGGTATTTTTTTAGTTTCACCTGTGGGATATTCTAGTGCTTCCTATAGGGAAAAGAAATTGTGTGACCTTATTAGACTCATCGTGAAAGGCGCTGTTTTAAGGAAAAAGTTCTTTTTCTGGGGCAACTTTTATAAACAAAACCATCCTAATCAGAAAGGGGCAAGCCAGTAAAGCCTTGTAACTCATGTCCTTCTTGTGTGATAAACAATGACTTGCACTGGCTGCCATTGCTATAGTGGTGTACTCATTCACTGCATTGCAAAATGTTTTAAATAGCAGCACCCTGCTTTAAAAAGCTACTTAAATTTTCCTCATCTCTTTTCTTTCAGAAAAGAAGTGTTTCTTTTCAAGAAGTAGTTTTTTGAGGATTAATGATTGGGAGGAGCTATAGCTCACTCACTGGCTTTGTCGTTTCCCGATTCCAGTGGGGTGTGTATGTTCTTACTGGTATGTTTCTGCCTATCTGTCCCTTTTTGGACACTCGTCAGCTTTTGTGGTCTTCCTGCAGAGCTTCCTGTGCACTGCTGTCTGATGATACCATATGAATCAGCAATGTGGGTAGTGTTTTGCCTATCTGACAAATAAGGAAACTGCAACAGTAATGTTTTTAGTTTCTCTGCTTTGAAGTCAGTACTGTTCAAAATTACTTTCTTAAGGCACACTGGAACGGATTTCTGTGATCCAGTAGGTCTTTCCTGATTTATCATCTACTGGCAAGGATATGCAGTAGAAAACAACCTTTTATGAATGCATCCCAGGCAGGTGTTGTAAATGTCTGGATGTACTGAAACAGGCAGAATCATAAACATAAAATGCAATCAAATTCTGGCTTTTCTACATTTTAATGCAATTTTTCATTGTGTCCTTCATTACTGGTCTAAACTACACAAAAATTAGATTTTATGATTTCTTTCCTCTTTGGAAAGGGACGAAAATTAGATTTCTCATATGAAGCTACTACAATGAGAGGAAATTTAAATAAATATGCCTTGGAGAGAGGGGGTTGGTAGAGACGTGAGTGAAGGGAGGAATATAGTTGATAAGTAGGCTGAGTTGTTAAGATGCTACTTGTAAAGCAAGGGTTAGTCCCTGAAGAGAGTTTGTTCACTAATGTTTTTCCAGTGTTTAGGTCTCATTAAGTCATTAATCTTTGAACATGACACAATTATTTCTCAACATGGTATCAAATAAAGTTTTTCCTTAGACAGCTGTTATTTTTTCTTTTCTATCTGGCAGTTAGATCTATCTCCTTGTGTTAAGGTTTGTGGGATTTTTTTTTTTTTTATCTTTCACTTTGGGTATTTTTAGATTTTGTGCAATTGTCTTGGGCTGAAGAGTGTAAGTGAGGATACTAAATGAGAACTCTTACACTGCTGTGCTTTGCGCCTGGTTCCCGTACTCCTTTTGAACTTTCAGACTTCTTGGAATCCAGTGAGTTTCTCAGGACAGTCTTAGTTTTCTCTAGCAGCAAGGGTAATGGAAGTAATCATGTGAATCAGTATTTGACACAGCTTCATAGAGTTGGAAAAATGAGATGACTGTGGAACACAGACTTCCTGATACAGTTGCATATTCCAGCTCCTGCTTTGCAGATACAGATTTATACCAGCTGCAGAGTTCCAGGGACTTTTACTACAGTTCTTGTTAAAAATAAGTATTTCCAAGTGACTGAGGAATCAAACAGAAAACAATGCCGTAACTTTGGGTCTGCAGTTGGCAGCATTGCACAAAATACTTAACATCTCTTCTGCACAATACAAGAAAAGAAGAGACAATAACTATCTCATCCTTAAAATGAGCAGAAATGTAATGCATGCTTTTACTATGAAATAATTTTGTCTTAGAAATTGGAGTTAATAGATATTTTGAAAGGCTGAATAAAAATGTGCTTAGCCAGAGCCCTACTGCATGCAAAATTCAGACGTGTATTCATCCCCATCTCCTAATTATGCCTCACTACATCAGCAGATGAGTCTAATGAAAGAAACAACAATAAATCTCCGCTGTTACAGTATGTTACGGGTGCCATCATGGTTACCATTTATAAATAAAATCAGTAAGTGAGCTAAGTATTCTTCTCTGCACTTCATAGAATTTTTTTTTTCCTCAGCACAACCAATTATAGAATAAGGGAAAGGCTCACGTTCCTTAAAATAATTCTTCTGTTCTGTGGGAATCTTGCCATTCTGAGTGTTAGTCTCTACTCTCGTCTTACAACATCTTGCTGTGTGTAGATCTGTACTCAAGAGAGACCAGTGGTTATGCCTGAAATATTAATAACTAGACCTTAAAATGAAGAGCAGTGCTGGAAAAGTGTTCAGTGGTATTGTGGGGAGGCTCTTCAAAGGTAGAGCTTTTCCTCCCTCCTTTCCAGCATCATTAACTGTGATTCCATCCAATGCCCCAGACTCTGTGCCCTTTGCTCTACTTGCCGTAGCAGTCTTGTCCTGAGCAGTCCCAGGATGACCCCACATCCAGTTTGCAGCACAGATTCATAGACGGAGAGCAGCAGTAGCATGCCCAGCATGTACTGCCTTGGATCACCATGAACTATATAGTCTGTTAGAGCTAAGTTCTCTCACGTACCTGGTGAGCTGCAGTAGGCTGTAGGGATCCATTCTTCGGTCCCTGTCACTTTCACTGGCTCATATGGCCCTGAAAGTGTCGGGTTTACCACAAGCAGCATAGCGAAGCCTAAATATGGATCTTGGATAGTATCCCACAGCGTTTAAATTAATATTAATGTTAGTTAATTCAAAGATAGAAAACTTCAAGCAAACTAGTTTGAGTATGGCAATTGCCTGTTTTTTCTTCCGCTTTTTGACCTGTGAGTGAAACAAAACTGTTTCCTCCCTTTATGACATCATTTTACCAAAGTATTAATCATTGCTAGTTTGGTGTTGCTTGAAAACCTGTATGACTGCGGAAGTTAATGCTGGAATCGTGTCCGTGCCTTGGGCAACTGCGCAGGCATACAGAACTACATGCTCTACAGTCTTGAGAGCTGTTTCAGAAAATGGACTCCAAAATGGTTTTGGATACATGTTACCTATGGCCAACCTCAGGATCCCCACACTTACCTCCATTCCCCTGCAGTATTCACGTACAGAGATGTCATTTGACCACCATGGGCTTCGATGAAGTAGAGAAAGCAGAGCAGTGTCTGCCAGATCCATTAGCTGTTGCTGAAAGTTAGGTCAGCATGGAGGATGTTCTAGCTTAACTTGGAATAGTGCCTGAAGCTAAAAGCATCAACTGTCAGGAGGGTATAAAGATGATTTATCACTGTCTTATGCTTAACTCTTTCTTTCCAATCTCCTCCACTCCCCCCCTTTAAATAAGTATTGCTTGGCTGATTTTCAGAGTTTGACCTCAGACCTCACATGCAACGATAGAATATTCTACAAGTGTCACTAAGTCCATACCAGATCATTTTTGGGGTAATTTTTAATATATGTTTATACTGGCTTATAGGATCATGCAATTAATTGAATATGCCTTCCACTGATTAAAACCAAAAACAGTCTGCTTCCCTGAGCTAAATTAAGTGATGTACCTGAAGCTAAAATAAGCAACCGAAGTTTTGCTACCAGGTTTCATTTCTTGAAGACCTGATTTGTTTGCTGAATATATATTTGCATTTTAATTTATAGAGGTTGATACTATTCACTTACCAGCAAAATCAAGATAGAAAGTATTTTTGCTGGTTTGAAAAAAAAAAAAAAAAGATATGTTTTCATCTTTGAGATTGAAAGTGTGAACTGTTGCCTGTCAAGAAATTTTTCTCCCTTCATTGGTTTCTGAATGTGAATTTCACACATTATTAGGGGTTTTGTTTTGAGTGTTCTTTTTTTTTAATGGTGGGAAAGCTACTTTTAAGAAGTGAAATTCTGTATTGTGGATATGAAACAGCAGTGATTTAACTACCATTTAACTTGTAAGTAAGGCAATTTATAAAGAAATTATCTTCAAAAATACTTCTATTTTAATATTGGCTATGTAACAAGCAGGGAAAAGAGAATATAGCTTAAACAAACACGGTTTAAGACAAGTGTCAGTAAATTTCTTTTAATGGGACAAAAGTAATGCTGCCTCTTCTGCCATCAGTTTTTTTTAAACAGTTAAAACCAAAATCTACTCCTTGCTAAAACATGTCTGGCACTGCCGCCTGCTGTCCTCCTGGCCTCTGCCGAGGACGCTGGCTCTGGGGGCCTCGGAGCCGAAGGGGGAGGCTCGGGCGTCGCGTGGGTGGCTCACGCTCGAGGCGAGGCAGCTCCAAGCGAGAGCGCAGGTAAGGCGCGATGGTGCAGCGGCGGAACAGAGCAAAGGGAGGCGAGAGGGGGTCTCCTCCAAGTCTCCTTTTATTAACAGCGATAGCGAGAGAGAGGGGCGGAGGGAGAACGCCGGGGAGAACGGGGTGTGCACGGGGTTTTAAGGGGCACAGAACTTGGGCGGGGATAAGGGGGCACAGCCAACGGGACGCGACTGTGGGGAGGGTCTGGGGATCCAGGATGCAATTAAAACTCCGCAGCGGGGGTACAATGATACAGACAACTCATACAACAAAACGGGTGTCGAGGATTACAGAACTCTCTGGAAGGAGGGGAGGGCTCTAAACCTCAGCCCCACCCACGGACTCCTCCTAAAAGGAGGAGCTCCAGTCACTGGGGTCGGGGTCCCCATCACCGATAACGTGGAAAACTGCGGTAGGCCCTTCCACATGGCACCATTTTAGAGCATTTTTCAATAGGTTTCTAATTGTACTAGCAGTTTCTAAACACAAGGAAGGGCTTTTGACATCGAAGCTGCTGATTCTGCTTTCACTGACTCTTTTCCTTTTTTTAGGGTTAGTAAATCTGCCTTCTGCTCTGAGAAGTTGTAACAAATGAATCCTAATTTTGGAAATTGCAGGATTGTGCATAGTCAATTTCTAATAAATAAATGATAATGCTTTCTGTCACCACCTTGTTTTTTTCCTTGCATTACCACCTCTGATCTTTTTAATCTACACACTTTCTTTTTGACCTTTCCACTATCACTGTTTCAATTGTATGAAAACAGAAGGATAGGTATTTACAACTGAGTAGAAGTCAGACATAACAATTAGGAAGGCAAAGTTTATTTTCATCCTATTCCAGCTCTTCTAGTCAAATGCTGTTAGCGGAGGTGATTTCTGCCTAGTAGATGAACAGTGAAAGCACAGTGAGATTTCTGAGAAGACACATATTAATTGCACTGCCAGCCTCAGACTCCAGAAACAGTCTGACTCAACTCAGCAGTGTTTTCCTCCCCCGTCTCTGTCTTGTCAGTGTGTGTTCACAGCGTGTATTGGTGGGGCATGTGACTGCCGTACAGATAGTGTACTTGAACAATCATCATCTGTAGTACATAGGGCAGCTAAGTTGGGTGTGCTGACAGTGGGGTGCACAAGGCAAGCAAACCAAGACACTACCAGTACAAAAAAAAATTGTCTCAAAAAACCCCGAGTTTTACATCTTTGATCTACAGGTACTTTCTCATTGTTCTTTTAACCAGTACCCCACTACCACTGCTGACCAGCAGCCTGAACCAGTGGTTTATCTGCCGTATGTTTGGCAGGCAGTTAGCAGGAATGAGTAGTTTACCCCAGAGCTCTTTTTCTCATGGAAACCTATTTGCCTCTGATTTTACAGAGATTATCAGTAGGAAGACTTAGTCTTGGCAGTTAAGCAGTATTTAGGCTTCTATTCAGGAGCCACAGTACCTGCATTTCAGATTATACAGGGATGGTAAAAGGCTTTCCTACAAATTTTCGTCAGCAAAGTAATGAATATGAAAGATGTAGTTGAAATGATAACCAAAAATGTGTTCTTTCCATTTATTCGTTCTACAAGGCATCTCCCTCTTGACATCTAGCATCCTTCCAAGCATGTTTCACAAGTCTAGTGGAAGTCTTCATGTGAAAGCCTTTTGGAAAAAAGTACGTTAAACAAGTATTCAAAGAAATCTTTACATGTTTTAGTAAAAATTGAACTAGATCTGGCCCATAAATATTTTCCTTAATCTTATCCGAGGGCACTTATAACTCGCCATTAATTGTGATGAGTCCAGTGGTTGTCCTCGTAATCATGTTTATGAGTACTTGCTCAAACTAATAGCGGATTATTCATGAAAGGCTTCATAAGCATGAAGAAAGGTTGCATCATTTGGCTCAGTATGTATGAAATGTCAAAAGGCAGGTCTCTAGCTGACTGCCTTCCTCTCCCAAAGTATGGGACTTAACAGATTCCTTCTTAGGGGACTACTGCATCTTTTCTATGTTTGGTGTAAAGGCTAAGTTACAATATGTGATATGCAGAGTACTGCCAGTAGTAAAATCTCTGTTCAAGAAAATTGCAGGTTTATTTCTATGCTCTGTATTTGTTATATAGGACCCAGTTAAAATTAAGCTTGCGACTGTGCTCGGTAAGTCATTTGGTGAGTGACAGGAACACAGTTTCCCTTTTTTCTGAAGCTTTTCTTTGTTAAGCCCCTGACAGACAAATGTTAATATTACTGAATACCATACTGAAATGAAAAATATGGGGAAAACATTCAGAGAAAGACTGCAGTAGTAAGTAACTGAAATTCAGTTACTGTTGATTTTGTTGGTGGAATGTGCTATGGGGTTTTTTTGGTTTTTATTTGATATATTTAATACTGTTTTTCCTTAATAATGTAAATCTATGGCATGGTCCTTGTGCTACCCTAGTCACTCTTTCCGCTTAGCTCAGCTGTCTGTGGGGGTGGTGAAAAAAAAACTACACCTCAAATCATACTGCCTGAACTGATTAATTTTAAACCTCTTCTGGCGATCTAACTGCTGAAATACTGTTTCCTTTTTAAATTAAGGGGCTAAAAAAAAAAAAAGAGAGAGTAGGTGCTTACTAATGGGATGAAGGTGTTTTCAGTCTGTATAGATATCAACTCTTTATGGCAATCCTTCTCCAGAAACACATGGTTCAGGAGCAATACTCAACTCCTTGGGTTTAGGTTTGGCTGCTTGATGGCAAGCAAACTAGGAATAGCATGTTACTTAACGTGGAGTTAGTTGTGTTGTTGATGAGTCACTGTCTAGTTAACTGTGTTCTTTTTAATCTGCTTCATTCATTGTTTTTCCTCTCCTAACTGTGAAACAAATATTTATTGTAGACCTTGATTGACATAAATCCTAAAATGATGAGTAAATTTTATAATTTCAGTATGTTGTTATGTGTGAGGGGTTTTTTGTTGTTGCTCCTGAGGCAGTAGCTGATGGAATGGGAGTAGTAAATGGGAGGAATTTGCTGGTTACCTGGCAAAGTCACACATTTTTTGGTAGTTGATGTAAATACCATGTCGCAGTCATTCATCTATCAGTTTAACTTTTACTTTGGAGGCTTTTCCCTCCTATTCCACTTACCAAGGAGACTAAACCTAATGTACCAGAATTAAACAAAATAATTGTTATTAAAAAAAAGCCCACAAAAAACCCACATCAACCAAAAAACCACAAATCTACATTTTGCAATACTTTTTGTTTTAAAGTCTTGGTAACACCCACTGAATATCTGCTGGGGAAGAGAAGGTAATATTCTCTTAGTTATTTGTTATATATCTTAAAGGTCCTAGACTGGAATTTCTGGAGCTCCGTTTTGTATTAAACTGATAACAAGGTGATGGCGTTGTCACTCCTGCTCAAGGTAGAAAGAAGAGGAGCCTTTATTTATGAAAGCCTCCGTGTGTATGTTTCCCTTGATGACTGTGCCAGGCTGCATTTTAGGTTTTTCTCCTCCTTAGGAACTCAAGTCTAGAAAAACAACAATTCTGCGTTTTGTAACTTCCCTTAAGTACTAGCAGCAGAATAAAATTAGCTTAGTATTTCAATTGTCACTAGTGCTGACAAAAATAATGGTGAGGGTGATAGTAAACTTGTTAATACCTTCTCTTGGTTTTGGAGTTATGAACAACTGCACAAGCAGTTTAGCTTTTTGGCCAGTAACTCAGGAAGACAGCACTGTTTTAGTATGCATGTGAGTCATGCTTGTTATCTCTTGGAATACAAAAGGGGGAGGCAAGCAAAGTAGTAATACTTTACTTATAGCTTAAGTTTTTAATGAAATAGCCTTGAAAACTGAAACAAAACAAGCATATCAAGGGAGTTAGGAAAGTGGCTGATAGTTTGTATAAAGCAAGCGGGTATTCACCTTGCTACATGAGCAGTTACATAAATTGTGATATTCGGTCATTTAGGGGTTGGGGGCAGGACGCCATTTTATTGTTCCTCTGACTGAATTGCTTTTAGAGTGGAACAAGTCAGTGCAGCTGTGTCTGCTTAACATGTTGCTAGTGTCAATGAAACTTCTTCTCTTCTTGATATTTTCCCCTCACTATAAGCACAATATGCAGATGGTTTATCAGTTACCTCCTTAGTTGATAAACTCCATCTACCTTCCTGTAAACTCTGCATGTGCTGTGTTTTAGATTCAAATAAGCCTTTAGACACCAGGTTCTTCTCATTTCAGTGAGAAGTGGGAAACCCTACAGAATAAGAAGCTGTGTTTTGAATCTGGGCTCTGGTATTTGTGATGCTGATGTGAGAGGCCCTAAAGAGGAGAAGGCAGTGAGCTGTGTGAGCATCAGGTGTGACAGAGCACTGAAGGGCTTCGCTGCTGCAGTCTTGTTTTTTACCTCTTAGCTTGACAACAACATGAGTCACAGCAGACAGTTAGGCAGAGGTCAGAAAATGTTCCATACAGGTGACCAGGCAGTTGTTGGGCTGTAATAACATAGCTGTGTTTGTAATGAGGGGGATTGCCATGTAATCTCCTGTTAGGGTAAGGTTTGTCTCCATGGATCTGGAGGACTATTCTGTTCTTTGATTATCTTGTTTTCCTAACTGATTAATAGTGCTCTTAGTTCCGTAGTGTTTGGCTTTATTAGTACAGATTTATGTGCATTTTTATAAGAGAATGTCATAACTGCAGTTCTTTCAGAAAAAGTCCCAAGCGCTTTGGAAAATTTGTTTTAGGTTCTATCTCAATGATTATATATCTTCTGATAAACATATTTGTGGGAAATTTTTTTTCAATGCTGCTTTAATTCTTTTTGATTAATTTTGGAACAGATAAACCATGCCAACTCTAAATTATTTGTGCTAAAAGAACTTCATGTTAACTCATTTCACTATTAAGTAAAAATACCTAACATCCTAGATGATATCAGTTAAAAGCATAGAGAAAGCATTCAGCACCATATACTGTATAAAAAAGACAGTAATAAAATAAAGTTATAACCAGATTCTAGTTGATGTAAAAAACAATGTTGGCTACACAGGAATATTTCATAGCAAAATCTTCATATGTTAGGGCATCCATGATTTGTGGTAGTGCTTAGGAACTTACTAGTAAATGTTCAGGAAATAAGAGGAAAAATCCCCATTAGTTCATGATAGTAAAAGCAGAACATTTGGTAGAATATTTGTTAACTTGTGCACAATTCAGTAGCTGTATGCACTAAACTCACTCCTTCAGTTCAGAGTCTTATAAAAGTAAGTGCGGTGTGTATTGCTCTGTTTTGAAATGCTGCTTGAAAACAGAAAAAGACGATGAAGGGTATAATTAGAAATCTCATAGGAGTTTTTGGGCTTGTACTGTACAGTGCTGTGACTTTGTACAGTCGTGTCACTAGAAGTTGTTCCCCATATCCTGTCCCCAGGACACGCTTTTGGAAGCTGGAGTGTTTACAGGTAGTATGGAGTCTAAGACAAATTCTTAGGGAAGCACCTTGCAAGCTCTTTGAAGGAAATACTTGGAGCAATGGAAAACATGTAAAAGAATGGAAGGGAGGGAATCATACAGGAGAAAAGTACAGATTGCAAAGATTTGGTTATTAATTGCGCAGCAATAAATGATCCTGCCATTTATTCTTGAGAGTCTTCTCAAAATGGTATTAAAATGTTAATACCAGATAAGGGATGTAGTTCTCAGCTTTGGTTCAAAATTTGGTTGGTTGGTTTGATTTTGGTGTGTTTTTTAGTGGGGGAACTGGTTGATTGCTTTTTATTTGGTTTTTTTGTTCCCTTTTTCTTTTTTTGTGGGGTTTTTTGTTTTTTTGTTTTTGTTTGGGGTGAGGGTGGGTTTTGTTTGTTTGTTTTATTTCAGCGGCCAGGGTCTCCTCGTTCTTCTGTGAGACTTTTAATGTTCTGCTTTTAACCTGTCAAGGTGTCTCTATTGCATATTTCTCTTTTGTTGACAGCAGACTTCATGTGTCTCCAGAGACTTCAGCACAAGAATAATTAGTCGCTATATAGTTCAGAATCAAGACATTTCTCTAATTTTTCTGTTGCTGGCAGAAGATACACTTCCACAGTACGGAGGGATTCTGTTGAGAAAATAATTCTGCACTTGCTGCCAGAAGTAGATGTTTCCAAACTGTGTTGTTCTTACAGGTTCCTCTGTCCCATTTCATACGGTGTATTAACAAAATCAATCGATTGCTTTAGATTTTCTTCCCTACCTACAGCCCCTTTCTCCCCATCAAAACCAGTTTAGCTTAGTTTAGATTCAATTAAGCTCTTCTGCCCTTCCATATGAGGGCTTTAATTTTGATTATTAATTTATACCTATTTTATTCTTCCACTGATGCTTCAGAAAATTAAATCTCAGGGTGAAAAAAGCACTATGATTTATTTTAGGATTGTAAAACTTGCAGTTTTCCAGTGTTCAGAAGTCGTTTAGGTCGTACTTAACATGCTATATAAGCTTCTCTTTGTGCCATTATATTTAACTGTGCAGGTTTAGTGCCAGCCTTCAGCAGGAATAACAAGTAACAAATAACTGGAACTGTAAAAAGAATGTCTTCATAGGAGGGTCTTCTTTCTGAACAGTGAAACATTAGTCATTTTACTATTCAGAAAGAATAATATTTGCTATTGTATTACTTTGAATTTAACTTATTTTCAGTTACTGAATATAACTACTGAAATAGCTACTACATATTTCCAAGTGCAAAACCATACAGTTTTTATCCTGAATGTAAAAATAGGGAAGTATTTGAATCAAATTTTGAAGATAATTAGAAATAAAACATTGCTTTAAATGGTCATTGCTTGGAGAAGGAAAAAAAAAAGCAAACACGTTTTATCTCTTCCGGGGAATCTAAATTTGATAGTAAAGAAACAGCAAACACTTGCAGTTTCAGCAGCAGAGCATGTTCAGCCAAAAAATGTAATGCAGGAAACCAAAAGTAGCAATATTTGTGCCATTGAATCCTGTCCCATTTATGTGACTTTGCATATGCACACACACCCCCTTTTTTGCTAAGCTTCAATTAAGTTTTGAGTACTTACAGAGAAAGCCATAAATAGGGAAATTGGTTCTGTTATTGTTGGTTTTGGTATGCTTTCTCAATAAGCAGAACATTGGTCAGGGTGTCGCATGATGGACCATTATTCCCCTTATATTTGAAAAACTTAACATCACTAGCACAATTCAAAATTCCCACATTTTTTCCTTAAAAGGAGCTACTTCTGTCACAACACTTAAAAAATGGTGACATGGTGCTGAACATGTTTTTACAGCTGTACTGTACACATACCTGAGTACCAATACTTGGAGTTACTTTTGTTTTTGAAGACTTGCAGTGGATCAGCAATACTGTAACTTCACAGGCCTAGGGAAATGGGTCTGTTTGGCAGTTTTGATAACTGCTTGGTGAGAACATTTAGATAACCTTGTTTTTCCTGGTTAGATTCTCTGTTTAAAGTGATTTGGTGTAGGATCAGATAAGCAAACTTACTTTTTCTCAGATAATTTTCTAATTTCAGAATCCTGATGGGGTAGAGATGTCTTTGTGTTTGCTGCCCTTACTTGGGGCAGTAGGTCCATTGTATCGTATTTCATCATCACTCTTTCTGGAGCATATTTTAAATACTTCTTTTATGCATATTTGTAACATACAGAAGAAGGGATTAGTATTCTAGTTCTGTGCTGTTCAGGAAAAATATATTATACCCTAGATGCTTCTTCCTTTAGATAATGTGCAGGTATTGGAAAAAATTGTAATTTTAAAAGGCTTCATGCATTTTCATGCTTCGAAGCTCCTTTCTCCTAATTTGTTAAGAAATTTTCTTCAACAAACAATCAAACATGAGAACAATTTGAGACTTACCTTGTAGTTCCCAGAACAGCCCCATTTATCCTTCTGCCCCAGACATCTTCCTGCTCGCCTGCCTTCCTGAAGGTCTCCAGAGCTTAATGGTTACACTTTGCTTTCATTTATTTTCAGTGCACATGTGATTACAATTTGTTCTTCAGAGCCTTTCTTCTGGGCCTGGATGGGATTCATATGGTCCTCCGTGGGGCTAATGAGGCCATAAAATGTCAGCCGTAGGATGCCTACTCTGCCAGGAACCTTGGGACTCATAATTTATATGGAAACTGCATCTCAAGAGAAAAAAAAAATCTTCCCTTCACAATTTTACATAATGCACTTGTTTTGTCCCTGAAAGTTCTTTGAGAGTGCATTCCTGAATGGATTTTCCTTACTCTTTTGGACAGGAGGATCTGGAGAAGTGGAAATGGATTTGTTTTTCTCAGAGAACAGAGGCTAGAAGGAAACCCGTGGGAATCATAGAAAATTTTAGTTATTTCTTTTTCTGTTTTTCACATGGAGTTTTGTATTCTGGTTTCATAAACTAGCTGAGTGTGTTTTTTGACAAAGGAGAACAAAAGACAACTCATTAACTCTTAAGTTGTTACAAATCTTCACTGAATGTTTACAAGAAAACAAATGTTCATGTAATTCATTTCTTCTGAAACCATATGTGTCTCCCAAAGAATCATCTCTGTCAGCTTACAATGAGTAAAAAACTTAAAAGGAAACATTAATTTGTGTTGGTGAAGTTAGTGGAAAGTTTGTTTCAGCCTTAATTATAAAGAAACTACTGTCTTTGTCTTGTTCTTTGCTTAGTTCTGTTCTACATCTTTTCTGGTTGTTTTGATTGGGTTTTTTGCTTTGAGTTTTATTCTGCTCCTTGTCTGGGCTAGCAGATTTTTTTTGTGCTATTTGCAAATGAGTTTGGAGGGGAGACCTGAGGGCATGAGGATTGGAGTGAGGACAGGGATATGGGAGAGATGGACTGTCAGACCCAACAATCACAGATTAATCAAAAAGGAAGTAAAATGCACCTAATTTTGTGTAATGCTAGCCAGAACTGGCATGTTTTTGTGCTTTCACCCCACTGCCCTCTTGTTTTCTCTTTAAGCCACAAACCTTCTGTCAAACTTGTGTCCTCCAGGTTGAGGCTTGACATGCATGCAGGAACACGCAGACTCAGAAGACGAAATAGAACTTGATCTCTGAAAACTATTTTTCTTCTCTGATAATCTTGCCGATTATCTAGCTTGGAGCCAGAAAACAGTTCATTGGGAGCACTTTTCTTACCAGCTTGCAGGAAAGTAGGGAGGAGTTCTGCTCCTTGAGTGGTAATTTTTAGTGGAGCTTCTCCATAATGTTCTATGTAGTCTAGACTAGCAAAAAACTGGTTTGGGTTGTTTGCGTTTCTCATTTTAATTATATCTCCTATTTAAGAATTTTTCAAAGGGATTGGATGACGTATGCAGGAGCACAAAGCTACTGAAAGAATAAACTGAGAAGTGCGCGAGGAGTTATGTAAGGAAGACCAAACTAATGTTATTTCCTTTAGCTTCCAGCTGAGAATATATGTCTTCGGTTGTGAAGAAGAAGCTGTGTCTGTTTGAAAACTTGGTTCTGTAAATTTTTCTTTATCCCCCTGCAGTTTTTTCTTCTCACTTAGCGAAGGGCCTTCCTGCCTTCTTTTGAGAGAAAAAATGTAATTGAAACAGACCAGAATTAAGAAAACTCCCTATGCATGCTGTTTCTTGTTGTTCTCTTAGTGAAAGAACTCAAAATACATAGTAAATAGATTAGATGACTTAATCAATTATTCCAATTTAAATTCAAAAGCTGTTAATGATACCGAAAACTGAAGCTTAAATATCATTACCTCAGACACTGTGTGTCCTCTGCCAGTGATTTTAAGCTGCATATTACTAAATATGAGGCTGTAGAAATAACTCTTGTGCACAAACTTGCATACAAATAATGCTTAAAAGAGTTCTATATGGGAGACCTTGAAGTATTTGAAAAACTTTGAATTCAGTGTTCTCTTAAAATGATGCCATCCATGCTTTTTTTAGTGGGTTTAAATTCTTATTGCATATTGCAACCTGCAAAAGATGACTGATGTGCAGCTTGAATGGATTTTCTTGTTTTGAAATGATGTTCAGCCTTTATAGTTCAAATAAGCTGGTTGTTACAGCTGTATTAAGCACATTACAGTCAGTATCTACGGACATAGTATGTTCACTTTCCAGACTTTTAATAAAAATACTATTTTCTCCTTATATGCATATAACATTTAATTGTTGATTTGCTGTTTCTGAGGCCTGTGGTTGTTGTTCTCTTATCGATCCAAAAGTAGTGATCTCTTGCCAATATTTTTTACTTTCTCTTCGTGTAGATAAATGATGAGAAGCAAAACCTACACTATGCTTATTTTCTAGCTCTAAAAATATATAAAATATTTTATAACAAAGCAGATATATTCTTATCTGTTTGCAATTTCAGTTATATTTAACACTTTCCTTGCACTTTATAGAAGTTAATGCAACTAGGAAGTAGTTTAATTTATTTTGCTCTTTTCTATATATTTCATGTTTTCCCAAGGAAAAAAATAATTTTTATGTCTTTGAAATGTTTTTTCTGTGTGATGCAATACTCTGCAGAAGTCATGTTACTCTTTTATGTAATTTCTTAGTGTTTTACTTAGTGTTCCATCCAAGAGGAGGCTGAAGATTTGAGTAGCTATATTTTTACGTCATCCCAATTTAATGATTTTATGAAGTTATCTAGAATCCATTTCTGTGTGTTACAGTACATATTTTTCTTGACCTAATATGAAGTCAGTCATAAATATCATAAATATTAACTGTGTTGAATACTAGCCTCTTATTTGGCATATATTTCTTACCCAGGAGAAATTAGATAGATCAATAGCATTTGCCTTAATGGAAAAGATATACGTTATATGTAATGACATCTCTTTAACTTCTAGCTTCAGATACATGGTAGATAATTCATATCTCTAGAATGGCTGTGAACCCTTAGAATCCATTTCATGGAAGAGATTCTGGATCCGTACCAGTCATATGACTGCCATTTACTGGCCTGGAGTAGTATGCATCAAAAGGCAGTGCTTGTTTGATGATGTAGTACAAGGTGTTGGGTCAGAGGCTGGTGAAGATTGGAAAATCCTGCCAGAGCCACAGTGATTTCAGTGAATCTACACTGATTCACACCAGTTGCAGTCCGCATTCAACAATTGCAGATAACCATTTTTCTTCGATTGTCCCGAGTTTATACAGATTTGCAACTTCTCAGTGAAAAGAAAACTTTTCGTTTTAAAATGTATTTTTCTATTTGACATTTTATTTTCATTGTTAGAATGTATTTAGTGCTAATGATGTTTCCATCACAACAGATGTTGTAATGCATATAAACAGTATAGCACTACTGTTTATTTATTTCATCCAAACTATGCAAGAGGGACTTAAATGTCCCTTGTGATTGGTAATGTGATGAAAGAAGTCAGCTGTTGCCACCAAAGGCTTGCTTTCTAGGAAGGTGGTTCCAGAGTAAAGCCTCCATTTTGCAGTTTTGTTATAGGACTAGTGTGTTCTGTCTTGAAAATATTTTAATATATTCAGAACTCACAAAATAGGGTTATCTAAGAAGGAAAGAAGCGGTATTGGAAAAATGAGACTAGTGTGAAGAGAAACTTCAGCTCATCCGGCAGTAGATTTTTTCAGTTGTATTTTAGTAAGATAATACATATGTGGTCTAATCTAAATACTGCTGAATGGTTACACAAAGTGACAAATCATTTAATCACCTTCTTTCTTTATTCTTTAATGTGTAGGAAAGGTGTATATGGCATATGTAGGGGCAAGATCTCTTTCAGTTGCAGAATTTTTTGGAGCACCTGGCTGTGAATACTTCTGCATCATTTTCTTCAGTAAATGACATGTGGAAGAAAGAAAGAGAGTTTTTAAGTTTCTCATAGTGGCTCTAAAAAAAGAGGGGAAAATTTGTCTTGAATCAGTATATTTTGCTTTTAACCAAAACCTTTCTATTCAACTATAACTTAAGCTGTAATCTTCTAATAAAATGAACCAATGAATTGCCATTTAAAGATTGCAGGTTTTCAAAAATTTTTGTATAAGTGCAATAAATACTTAACTGTTCTTTGTTCAGTGAGAGAGGAACAATATTGATATAACAATGGATCTCACTTAAAGAGTTGCAAGCACAATAACAGATTTATTTGTATACAGCAAGTCTTAGCCTACATCAGCTTTAGAAAGAGTTTATATTATGCATACAGGAAAGGATGTGTGATAAGTGTCTTCATTCAGATATTATTGTTGTATAGGTGTTAGAAATCAGAACACTTAGGAAATTTGGCAAAGGATTACACATTTTGTATACATTTCAGTTTGAATATGTTTCCATCTGTATTAAAATACTGTAAAATATTTTATGTCAGCAGAACAGTTACATTTCTAAAAAAACCCTTTAGGTTTTAGTTGTTGCCCTTTAAAGGCAGCATTTCTAGCAGATATGTCATAAGTAAAACCAAGTTAAGGCTATGTACACCACAGAAGTTTCTTGGTATTAACCTCGTATATGTTTCATACAATCATTTTTGCATCTTTCCTTCTCTGGTGTTGGGTGGGCAAGGATTGTTGCAATGGAGGTGGCTGCAGGGAATTGCAGTACACCAGATTTTCCTGGTTACCCACTCCTCCAATAATTTTCCACAGTGTAACAGAATTAAGGGTGCTTTGTGCTGTTTGCCATCTTTACTTGCAAACTGCCTACGTGGTTCGTCCTGTCTGGTGGATTCTTCTTGCAGAAAATCTTAATTCAGTAGTATATACAGTCCCAGGAGTGATAAATCTAAATGATCTAATTTGCTACAATTTCATGAGCATTTATTGTAATGTGGATCTCTAGAGAAATAAATCCAGCACCTTGAAAATTGCAGTTGTTCACCTTACTTTCAAGAGACCAAAAATCACTCAGAAGTCTTTTCCAGTCTCTCATTCCTGGGCCAAGAAATTGAGAAAACAATAGCTAACAATCTCTGTTAACATATGCCATCTGTGAACATATCAAATGTCCCCCACTCAGGGTTCAAACTAGGTCAGAACTCACGGATGAGCAGGAGGTCCAGATAAAAGCCAAGTCCTCATTCTAATACAGTTCCCCTTTTTTTTTTTTCCATAATCAGCCTGATCTGGATGAAGGACTGTTTACTGAATGTCTACACTTCATTTAGGTTTCTGAGGGTTTATGTGTTTACATATGCAGGAAAGAAAAATGTAGGAACCTCTTAGTTTTTTCTTAAAATAGATGTATTAAAAATTAGGGTCCTGTATTGTATTTCTCATTGTTCAGAAAAGTGTGCAAAGAAATTAAAAGAAAAAAGACAAAACATGTTCCATAAGCAATAGCCTAAATATAAAAATTCGTCAGTGAATATAACTGCAACAAGCATAGCACTTAGCTGGAGTCATAGCTGTGATGTAAATATATACATATGTATATGTATATATATATGTATGTATAATGTATCAAAGAGGAAGCCCGAAGCAATTATTTCAAACTCAGTTCCTCAAGAACTGCATGATAAATGTATGCAGCTTTGGAATCCAGTAAAGCTTATGATTCATTAAAAGCTCTCATACTGCCAAGGAGTGAACTCTTTAAATATCTAGCTTTTATGTCCAGAAAATTAAGTGGCTGTTCCCATCTACAGTACAGAATTCAGTAAAGAATTACAAGAGCTACTTGCGTTTAGGTTTCAGTAGACAGTATCTCTTCTTTTGTTTGTACTATTATCTTTTTAGTGTGATAAATTGATGTTCAGTTTTTAATATGATAAATTGATGTTCAGGAACATAAAAGCTAGATGACTTACAAGCTTTCTGAAAGGACCCAGAACAGTTTAACGTGTTTAAAGGAAGTTAAGGCCGAAATGTCTGGCTCCTGAACTGTGCTCCAACAGAACGTGAAAGAGTGTTAGTTTTGCAGTGCAGTAACAAGTGATGTGTTATTTGTTGTTGGGTGTTTTCCTCGAGGGGGGCTGGGTTATCAACTTACCTACAGGGCCTTCATCAAACAAAGCAGTTTAAAATTGCGGAGTGGTAATGAGAGCTGTTCATATACAATTATTTGTGTATACCTGGTTAAGTTTTAAGAGCTTAGTGTGGGACAAAAATAAATAAATAATGGCTAGTGGAAGGTTGTCTGAGGAAACAAGAGGAGTATGGCATGGGTGAAAAAGGTGAATAATACTGGTAAGGATGCAGTGGTGAAAAGTACATGAGTGTGTTCGTCGTTTGTTTGGTGGGTTTTTTCCTCTACAGTTTTCACTTTTGGTGGTTGGTCTGCGTAGTAGTTCTGATTTCAGAGGGTTGCTGTCTGGCTCCAAAATCACCAGAAGTCTGTCTTCCTCCAGCTTACCATTGCATTAGCACAATTACATATGCTTGATAGTTTTTTATGTCAAAGTCGTCTTTTTGCCAGTTAAGTGATGTTAATGATAGCTGAGACATTAATCTTCAGGGTGATACAGGCAAGGTAATCTATTCTGAATGTGTGATTTCAGGTTTTAATTAAAGACAATTTTTTTTTTCCATATTGATCAGAAGAGTGAAATCATAGATTTTGGTTGGAAGATGGAGAAGGCCCTTTCACCCATTTCGCATGATGCCAAGGAAAGGAATTTTTATATCAAAGGTTTTTGCTTGGCTCTTTTTTCTTGTTTTCTTTTCTAATCACCCTCTTTAGTCTATAAGTATGCAATTTTCAGCTAAGTCAATAGATACAGTTCACTGTAAGGTCCTGATTCAAGGCACTGGAGCTGCTTTCTCTTTGCCTTTTGGAGAAACTCTAGTGCAGAGTTGAGGAATGGCAGTCTCAGGTCCTCTCTCACACTATTTCCTCTATTTGCCGTTTTCTAACGTAGCTCCATGTTTTCATTTGCGCTGAGAATTTTGAACTATTTCCAGCCACACCATTTAAAAGTAGTGAAGCACATATGCTGTATCTGGCATTTGTTCACGATATTAAGCCTTGCTCTTCTGCTTCTCCTTGTGTCTGTTCTGTTCTTCTGTGTTCAGCACTTCTCAAAGCGTTGTTTTGTCTTCCAGAGTCACTGGTGCAGTACTGGCTTTGCTGATGATAGAGATTGTACCAAAAAACTCCTAGCATTCAGATAGGCTCATTAAGATAAATGTTGTCCAGAGTAGGTAATTTCAACAGTGTGTGGCTTCTGAAAATTAAAAATTAGCATTTGTAAAAACACGGAAGGGGATCAATTTGTTCTAGATTTGGAGAACAGCCCACAGTATTGTAGCTTGGACAGAGTTTTGTTACCTGTGGTATACCTAACACAGTGACTTCTTAGAATTGGTGTAGATGTGAATTACCTCTTTGTAAAATACATTCCTATATTAAAAAGTTTCGACAATTTCTTTTAGTTTGTAGTGTGTTACTGGTTTCTCACATAGTCATATTACTGTGTGTGGTGTTTGCATATGACTGTAACCAAAGTGATGATGCTTATGTCAGAAGGATCAGCTGAATGGATTTATCATCTCTCTGGCAAGCAGCTTTGTAAGTTTCATCTAGGATTTAGTGAGTGTGTTTACACATTTAATGTGTAAATGTGTTTACATTTAACCAGTATATGGTATGAAAAGTGAAGATTTAGGGTGTACAGTATTATTGTCAAAGTTTAAGTGTTGAGATGGGAACTGTAGTGGTGACATTTTGGAGGGTTTAGGATTAGCGTCAGCCTTCTTTGAAGTGTGATCTAAAGGCGATGGAAGCAGGAATGGAAAAAGGGAGATTTCTTCTCATTCATAAATTATCTTTTCTTCTATCAGCCTCCTTCCTGGTTTATCTGCGGTTATTAACCTCACCAGATACTTCAGTTTCAGCTTTTCTTTTGCAGCCTGACTCAGACAACATACTTTAGGGATTACCAGATATAGTCCCCAGTCAAATTCAGTCCCTGGTATTCTGCAAATGCAGTTCACAATTCAGTTATGAAACTGTAGAATCACTAGGCATACCTAGCTTCTTCTGTTCTCTAGAAGCTGTAAGGCATCTCCATCGGTACACATTGTTAGGAGGAGCAGCTGTGTCCTTCTTTGATGCCATTTGCCTATGGTTCACAAGCTCATGGCAGGCTGTCACTGTGGCACTTGGATGAGTAATTTGGTTTCTCTCAGTTCTTGTTCTGCTTGTTGCTTGTTCCAACATCTATGTTTATTCTTGTTGAGAGGAAAGACTAGCATTAATATGGACAAGGCCTCATGGTGAAAAGGGCTACTTACATCATCTGTCCTCAGGTTTTTTGTGTGTCTCTAAGGTTCAACAGTTAAGTTTTTGTGTTGGTGTGGGTACTACTGGTACATCACTTGAACATTTCATACTGAGCTGGCCTTACCTGTAGCAAGATGCTTTAGACGACTGAACATGAAACAGGGCAATATGGTGGTGCCTTTACCATGAAAATAATGGTAAAAAATCTACAGTCATATGGTTAGAGCTGTATTTCCTTGGTATTTTTATGAAATAATAAATTCTTTATCTCACCCACTGAATCTCTATATGAAAGTGGGGAGACCAGTATAGCAGCATCAGTTTAAATATGCCTATAAAATAACATTCAAGCAGTATTTAATACTTCTCTGGCTTCAAGGTATACAGTCTTGCTTTTATTATTATAATCCTATGATCCTAGGAAAGTAGGACTTGACACTTCCCACAGGATCCCATCTTTAACAATATCATTTCCTTTCCCATCTCTTCTTTCTTGTTGTCATTATTTTGGGTTGGCTTTTTTTGTTTCATCACTTGGCTGATTTTGGGGTTTTGGGCTTTTTTGTGGTACTTGCAACAGGAAAATGCACTGAAGAGCTGTACTTTGTGTGAACAGAAGTAAGACTTGTTGTAAATTAAGGCCACTAAATTCACAGTAATACTTACAGAAGGATTGCAGGGCATTTTTAACATACAAAACCTGAAATTATGCAACACAGTCTTTCAAACTACTTAGTGTTGTTCATCAAATATATATAGTTGATAGATTTCTAGTACGGTCTGATCCGAGGCAAGGCAAGGAGAACAACACAACTTCAGATCTTTGTAAGACCCTGATGGATTTTGCCCGATTTTTCGGGTTCTTTTAGGGATAGTCATTTCTGAAGTGCTCATTCAGTAATGAATTGCAGGAGTTATTTGCCTTTAGTGGACAAAGGATGGGGCTGCTAAACTGCTAAAAAGTTAGAGAATTATATTTTGTTCTTTATTCCCTTTCTTTTTCCTCCCTGTTCTCATTTTTTCTTGACATGGAAGCATTAGTCCCTGACCAAATACGTTGCCATTGATCCTGTAACTTGTAAAGGTGAAGAAGGTTGTGTATGTTTGAAGGTTCATAATGATTGAGCACTTTATTTACTTATTTTTCTTGATGAAAGGCTTTGCTTATAGTTGCAGCAATGGAGTTGCAAGGAGGCATGACAGAATTTGGGGGTTCCTGTTAGACGATAAATTGTGTGTGAGAAGAACAAACAGTGATACGTCTCTGAAAGCATTGAGACACCAACCACAGATGTATATAAACACTCTTAATTTGATTACACTGATTGTCAAATCCTTGGTCTTCATTGGGTCAGAGGTGAATTCTAATTAGACTTGTGTTTGCTTCTCGAGAGCCTGCATTTTAACAGACCTAGCTAACTTCTTTCTTCACTAAGGTGTTTTCCAAGTGGCTTGTTAGAGCTGAGGCAGTATTTGGGACCTCTCAGCACTATGCAGTACTTGTGATACTGTGGTGCAGGAGGCTGAGATGGCTTCTGCAGACCAGCAGCCGCAGAAGTGTGCGCAGGCACAGCCTCTTGTTCTTGTCCGAACTGTTTTGTTCTTTATGTGATTTTTTCCCTCCATCAGACTTGAGTCATGTGGTGACCCTCAGAAGGAAACACTGCAGACACTTCCAGCTTTTTGCTGCTTAAACTGAAAAGAGTGTGGCCTACCAAGTGCAAAAGAATTGCTGACCGCAAAATGGGAACTTCTTTCCTTCAAAGAATGGAATGATTTTACTGTTCTGTGATTAGCGTTTTATGAAAGGTAAATGTGATTGCTGATCCAGATTTGCTTTTGGATAAATACTTCTCTTGGTGGTGAATTACTGGGACCCCTGGATATACTGGTAACTTTCTCAGTCATAGGTCCCCTGCATAAGGAAGGCTTTTCTGTACTGTGAAAAGCTAAATTTTGAAAAATAATAAAAGGACTGTTTGTCATTGAAGAAGAGGACTGATTAGTGCATGGAAGTATCTTACAGTGGGATTTCATATCCTAATTTCTAAGGGGTTTTTGTTGTGGTTTTTGTCAGGTTTTTAAAGCCGTATTCTAAAATTTTAAACATTCAATATGCAGCAGTTTAACAGCTACAATAACTAATGTGCTATAAAAGGAAGTTACTGATATGAAGAAGATGCAGGGGAAACAGCACTGAAATCTTCTGGAGAACATAAGTTCTGTGGTTCCTTTGTCCCATGACACAAATAAGAGAAGGCTTAGTATTTTTTTAGAACTGTACTGTGAATTTTCTAGCTTTCTGTCAATTGATTTTTATTATTTTATTATACAGTTAAAAATAATGCCACCAGCCTGATGCCAGTGTAGTGAATTATTCAGCTACTGTAAATCTGCTATAATCCACAGCCAGTTGTTTTTGGTTAAAACCCAGGTTCGATGGTATGACAGATTGCAACTGAGAGTACTTTTATGGAATAGGAGGTGCTCTAACATTGTTGATGCCTGAACCAATATATAATTGCATTTAGATCATAAAATTTAGACTTTATTACAAGGAGCATTCCATGCTACATTCTATAGTTACCTGGTTAGCATGCATCATTAAATGTTTTCTCTATCTGTTCAGTATTGACCTTTTTAACTAAATCTGTCATTTAAATCAGTCATTTGAATATATATTATTAATAGCATAAAAATAATAGTGTGAAAGAGAGCACACCAACATACAAAGGAGGTGGCAAAGCCATGTCCGTATCATGTATTCTCCAACTTTCTAGCCTTTTAAACTTTTACCCTCCTCTGATAGCATTTTTGTGTTAGGATTTGTGATGACAATTATGGAAGAGTGTTTTGTCCTGTGCAACTCCACTGCTGCTTTGTATTGCTGCTGCAATTGCAGAGATTGTTGAAGACCAGCAGTGGTCACATACCTGGATGCACAAACTTTGAGGTGCTGACTGTGGCATGGGCTGTCAGGTCATTCACCATCGTTGCAAATTCAAGTGATTGTGGGGCTGTGGTGCTTTGCAGATTTAGTGATCAGCACTTCCAAAGAAAGTATTGGGTACCTGCAAAACCAGCGTAAAGCTTCTTCTGATTCCTCCCCTCCAGCAATGCTCTCTTTTATTTGATTAATAATGTCCTGACCTACCTGTAAACATGTAAAAGTGTTCCTAGTTGGAGATATGTTCTGCCGGTGGGGGATTATATAAAATCGAAGTTCTATAATTATCCAGTGAAGCTAAATGCTATTAATGTTTAATCCAATTTGTGATTCATTTTATGCCAGAAGTCTGAAATAAAATACTTATCTCCCCTGTCTGAAAAGTAATTAGGGTTATTTTCTTATTGGGAGAGAGTTTCATGCCCATTGAAGAAAACAAATTTTAATGCATCAGGTGATACTTGGTCAGGACAGGAGTGCTTTGCTAGCTTTTTTAACAAAATCCTTTCTGTTTTTTCTTACACTGGATTAATTATTTTGTTCTAAAGACTGATTACAGGTTATTTTTATTAACCATCCAGTTCAGCCTTACGACCAGCATCTGCATTAATACTGTAATTCCAACTAAAAATGTTTGTGTGCATGTCGTCGTTGCGTGCTGATTTCCAGAGTAGCTGCCTGTCTCTGATGATACTTTTGAACAGGGTAGATAAGGCCTATTAATAAACGTTCTTTCTGGATAGCAGAATATAATTCAAATAGCTTGTCTTTTCTACATCAACAGCTTCCCTAAATTAACTTGATAAATTTGTTTTGAAGATTTTCTGGGAAATTGCCTTGGACATTTCTGAAACTGGCAAACAACAACAACAACAAAAAAGACAGAATTAAGAGGGTAAATTTAGATATTTGTGGCTAAGTAGAACCTGTTGACTCCAGGAGACTCACATACTGATTGTCAGTATGTGACTGTTTACTTCATCTGGAGATCTTCATCTCCTTGCTTGGAGAGTCTCCAGAGTATATTGAAGAGCAGGCTTAGGTGACTGAATTCAGAAACTTAGCTATACTAGTAATGAGGAGACAGTTTTTCTCAATAGACTGTTTGTGTCTTTTCTACCTGTGTTATTAAGTACCCACAAGCTTCTTCAAGATACAATTTAATCAAAATTAATTCAAAAAAGCCCTCAAATTTGTTTACCTTCACCTAGATGTCACTCTTATTAAAAGCACAGGCTCTTAAAAACCATGTAGGTTATTAAAATGTACTATAGGGAAGCAAACATAACCCTTCAAAAATCTGTTTCCTCTCAAGTGATGACTAATGGTGCATTTATAAAGAACATGCTTTATTTCTCCTGGGAGTCTCATCCAATTGTGCTTTGGCAGATAAATAAGCCTTCCCAAATGGTTGTTAAAAAAGGCTACTGTGACCTCTCACCGTAAATACTGGATAGTTAATAAGCAAAGTTAATCATTGAAAAATACATATGAATCAACACACCAGGCAGCGAAGTGAGTAGTTTTTCAAGCTCTTAATAACAGAAAACTTGATTCTATGTTTTCAGTATTGGAAAGATGTGTTTTATTGTTTTTTTCTTCCTCTTTCCTAATGCTATAAGTTGGCACCGTGTTTCAGGAGACTGGTATTTTGCTTGAAGCCTCGAAAGAGGAGTCAGCAGTGTTTTGCCATCCTCCTTTAAATAAGCTCTTCTTGGCATCTGATACCAGCCAGCACAAATACAGTCTGTTTCTAGGAATGGAGAAGATAATACCTAATTTATAAGGAAGCTAACACTTTTTTAGGTCACACACATGGCATAAAACTTTATTTTAATTTTCCCTCAGGGCATGTTTCAAATAGTTACTCATCACCGTGGTGTAATATGTCTGTGGTTTCTTTAGAGAAAATAATGTTGGGTTGCTAGGTTTGACATCTTAGGGCTAGATTCATTGTTGTGTGACCCTGTTCTAAACAACAGCTTTTCATCTGAGATTACATTTTGCCCCCTTACTTCAGTCTTGCCATCTCATTGCTCTAAACATCAAGGGATTAATGAACACACTCAAAATAAGTAGGTGATAGTGTGTCGTGTATCTTTGCATGCCTAGGATAAGTGTGAAGCTCATTTTCAGAGTTTACGTCCAAGAAGTGAGGTAATTGTTTAGAAAGACAATTTTCTTGGTTGGACAGCACACAAATGCAACCATTTAAGTTAGTTGCAATTTTTACAGAGGAAAATCCCTGCTGGAATCATTCATTATTTTGAAAGGGACCCTCCCAGTTCTCTGATATTTCTAGAAATACCAGTTTGAAATAACTGCCTCTGCTGTTATGTACTAGTCAGCAGAGGGCACTCTCCTCCTTTAAAGATAAAAAAGTGTGGCTTAAAAATATGGAGGCTAAATGCTTTTCTTTTGTATGCTCTTCTTTTTTTAAACTTATCCAATTAGTAGGAATTGTGTAGAGGATTATTTTTCATGTAGTAGTTCCTCTCCTGAATTGAAACACAGATATGATTACATGATTCTTTGTCCTGGTTTAATCCCAGCCTAGCACTAAGTACCCCACAGCCACTCGATCACTACATCCATGGTGGGGAGGAGAGTCAGGGAAAAGAATATTAAAGTTCATGGGCTGAGATTAGAACAGTTTGATAATTGAAACAAAATAAAATATCACTGTAAGAATAATGGGAATGAAAAGAGAGTGAGAGAGGAATAAAACCCGAGAGAAACAAGACCTGCCCAGTAAAACTGCTCAGCACCTGCTGAATGACACCTGGCTCATTCCGCAGCAGTGATCGGTGCCTCTCTGCTGACTCTCCCTGGTTTATATACTGGGCATGACGTTCTGTGGTATGCAATATCCCCTTGGTAGCTCAGATCACCTGTCTTGGCAGTGCTCCCTCCTGGTTTCTTGAGCACCTGCTTGGTGGCAGAGCATGAGAAGCTTGACTTAGAGTAAGCATGCTTAGAAGCAGCTAAAACATCAGTGTGTCAACGTTGTTCTCATACTACATTCAAAACTGTACCAGCTGCTAAGAAGAAAACTAACTCTATCCCAGCCAAAACCAGGACATTCAGTTAAAAAGAGCTTGCTGTTTGTTTCCCTGTGCCCATCCTGTGTTCACCATAGGTTCTTCTCTAGTTCTGAAATGCAGTGCAATTCCTGCAGTTTCTTTGTGTAAGCAAGTAGAAGCTAAACTGTCTGAATCAACTGGCCATGACCTGTACACTGTGAAGAGGCATGTAATATTCTCAGTTCTAGTTATTTGAATCCATGAGACCAAGCAAGGCTGTTACAGCTCTTACTCTTAAAAAAAAGTCTGTAGTGCAGGACCAAGGCACAGGAGTGAGGCTCTTGGGAGTTCTGTTCGATAGTACGCTTCTAGTATTGAGAATTCTACTACTGAAACATTGTCCTCCTATTTTTTTTTTTAAATGCACTCAGTTGTGTACTGCGATGGTTGACTGAGGTAGCAGATTCTTTGGGCCTTGTGAAGTACAGCCAGTTATTTTGCTTGCAAATGGAAGGAAAATTTCAGCATGTCTGTGCTTCCTTAACATTTTCTTCCAGAAATTCAGCTGAACTACTATACAAAAATATGGCAGAAAAATTTACCGTTTGCAAGACTTACTGAGCACTGTTCTTCAGAATTAGTGAAGCCTGTCATAAAGCTCTAAAAACCTGTTGATGTTTATAGAGTAGAAGTATTTTCTTATATCTTGTGTGTACAGTAATTCTTTGTAGGATTATAGACAATGAGGGTTTGATGATCTCAGCTTAAAAATTGTCCTCAGGAGAAAAAAAAAAGACAAAAAGCACACGAAACAAAGAAAAAAAGAGGGGGAAAAAAAAATCTTAGAACACTGACATTTTTTCTGAAAATATGATTGTATATACATAGAATGGCGTGGAAGGGATCTTAAAGATCATCTAGTTTCAACCCTGCTGCTGTGGACAAGGACATCTTCCACTAGATCAGGTTGCTTAGAGCTCCATGCTTGAATGTGTTTTCGTAAGCATATGGTGATAAAACTGTATTTTTATAGATAGAGCAGTAATTTGAATGATTCATGTTAGCTACGAAAACTGTTGTGAGGAGAGATCTTGTTGCCAGTTCTTACTTATGCTGGTTCAAATCTGAAATGTATTTCGTTACTTTCTGTCATTGAAGATTTGAATTAAATTTTTAAATACACTTCATTGCTAGAAAAAGATTTTACCTGTTTGGCTTTGCCAGTTATTAATTGTGAGGACTTGATGAGGATGTAATCTGTTGCTGGTGACTATGTCTAAAAGAGAAAGATTTGGTTTAGTTGTATGTTCAGATTATCAGTGTTAGATAAATCAAATGCTACAATTAATTTTTAATTATGTCAGAACTTTAGTCAGTATATTCCATTGTATCCTTGGGAATCTTAAAGATTTATCTAAACCAAAGTGTTAATCCCAGAATTTCATCAGCTCCTGAAAACCTCCGAAAATTTGTCAGTAAAAGTAACATTTGGAAAACAAGTCAAAACGTGACTTAATGGGACTGTTTACCTTTTAGACCCAGTAGTAACTTAGCAAAATAACTTTGCAATCTGGTGCTTTGGATCTCTCTTTGCTTACATGGACTGTATTTTACTTGTTGCTCTGTTTTGTTTAAAAAGGAATTCGGCAAAGCCTGGAAAACAAGTTGAACTTGTGAATTAATGTCGTAGGGTCCTAATCAAGCAGTTAAATATGCATAAATCAATACTGTAATTGAAGCTATTGTTTACAATTAGAATAAAATTGCATGTGTGGGGTTTGTTTGGGTTTTTAAAAGTATTTTAGAAGTGAATGTAAATGAGTAGGATGTTTAGGCAGACTTGAGTAACTTCAGGGCAGAATACCTAGTCTCCTAACGTGACAAAACCAGCTCTTTGGAGGTGAATTACTAAAGCAGTGGAAAGGATGTGGCAGTTGGCTGATCCATAAAGATATTTCAGAAAGTCAGCAGTTGAATTTCCCCAACTCTACAAAGCAAAAATGTTTTCCAGATAATAAAGCTGTTTCTGTTTCTAAGATCCTCAGCAGCAAAAATGACACATTTTTACAGCACACATCAGGGAAGTATTCACTACCTGCATAATTTTAGGACCAGTTGTGTGAAAATTTCAGCTAAGGTGCAACATTTATTACCAGCAGTAGATATGAAAGTGCCTAATTTATAATCCGTTGCAAATGTAACATGCCCCACACACAAAAGTAAATATTAAGTACGATTTTTTTGTAATAGGTTTTTGCAACCTGCTGTTCAGTTTTTGCACAGTGATGTCATCTTCCAGCTTAGCTTTATAGCCATTGCCAGTATTTGAAGAGTGTGACAGCCTATGCAGTCATTAAGAAGCAAGTGTAGTGTTTAAAAGTTGTAATGTTTAATGACCTTGGCTTCAAAGAAAGAAAGTAGCTGAAAGTCTTGAGGATCTGCCTGCAGAGTTAGAGGTATGAAACTTTAAAAAGAGAGGATAAAAGAGCCTATAATTTTTGTTTAACAAATCTACATATTTTAGTTTACATCTGCAGTTGAAACAACTAGATCTAGTGAAAAATAAAGAGGAGAATTAATAACTAAAATCTGAAGGTGAAATTTCTCTCTTTTGCCCCTGTCATCACTGCAGTTGAGGAGTTTATTGCGTTGTCTCTGTGGCGGGCAAATCTTGTGTAGCGAAGAGAGGGAGTGAGATGTTCCCCCTGCTCCTTTCCAGTAACAGATGTCTTTTGTTTCAGCTGTTCTTTCCTGATATTCCAGTAGCACAGGGAATAAAAAATGGTTAGAGATTACTGTAATGTTTTTAATTAAATGTAGTCAAATAATTAGAAATATTAGAATATGTTTCAAGTTCATTTTGCTTTTGAAAAACGAACTTATATCTGTTATTTACATCAAGCCTAAAGTCTCTGAAATGCCAATATATCTGCAGTGGTACTATATCCTTGGTAAATAGCCTTATATACCGGACACAGACAAAACATTGGAAATACTTCAGTAATTAAGACTTCTATGAAGGTGAAAAAATGCCCCACCATACTACAATTATCTTAGGTAACTTGGAGAGGTAAGGTTTTTGAGTAGTTCCTCAGAAATGGCATACAGTTTCTCACCTTCGTGGAAGAGTTTACCTGCACAGTTTACATCTGCTTATTCCATATCTTAATTCTTGGGAGTGTTTTGCAAATACCGGATTTGGTCATGGGATCATTAAAATACAATTTAATTATGAGAAGTCATGAGGGTTGTGTAATACTGGGAGTGCAAAATGTATGCACTGTTTTCATTTGCATGTTTGTGTAGTATTTTAAACATTTGAGGAGCCCCATAGTGGCATTACTAAGGTGATCAGAGTCCACAGATCAGTTTACACAGGCTCTGTGTATATTACTGTGAAATTCTGGAGGATTTCAGTTCACCAAACTGAGATTTCACCCGTTCACTATGAAGGAACAAAGTAGCTGCTACATACCCTTAGTTCCCCCATTGTGCATTCATAGTTGTTTATATCTTTGTGTTGCAAGTGGAACCATGGTGAGGAAGATGCTGCTCTCACAGGTTTTATGAGAGTTTATCAGCCTTCTGTGTAAATGACCATATAGCACTTACTGACTGACAGCTGCAGCATTCTCAATCTGTGAGTGTTACAATCCGCATCAGTATTGTATTTAACAGTAGTTCCATTTAAGTTCAACCTACCAGAAAGTGTTGAGGTCATCCAAAGTTGCGGTGGCATCATCTTTCTGTAGCTGGGATTTTAGAATATGGTGGTTGTCCTGCTCTGCTCTGCACTGTGGTGGCCTTACCTTGAGTCCAGTGTGTGGTTTTGAGTACCAGAATACAAGAAGAATATTAAACTGTTAGAGAGTGTCCAAAGGAGGGCCATGAGGACAGTGAAGGACCTTGAGGGGAAGCCTTGTGAGGGGCAGCTGAGGTCACTTGGTCTGTTCAGCCTGGAGAAGAGGAGACTGAGGACAGACCTCATCTCAGTCTGTAACTTCCTCATGAGGGGAAGAGGAGGGGCAGGCGCTGATCTCTTCTCTGTGGTGACCAGTGACAGGACCTGAGGGAATGGCATGAAACTCCCCATCAGGGGAATTTTATGCTGGATATTAGGAAAAGGTTCTTCACCCAGAGGGTGGTTGGGCACTGGAACATCTCCCCAAGGAAGTGGTCACAGCACCAGCCTGACAGAGCTCAAGATGCGTTTGGACAATGCTCTCAGGCACGTGGTGTGACTCTTGGGGTGTCCTGCGCAAGGCCAGGAGCTGGACTTGATGATCCTTGTGGGTACCTTCCAGTTCAAGGTATTCTATGATTCTCTGTCTTAGTATGTTTTTTAACAAAATGTAAAACATTCAAAATTAGATGTTTAATGAAAATTGTGGTATGATTTTTAGACAGGAACATATAAGTCTTTATTCATGAACACCTAAAGTCACATCAGCGTTTTAATATAATAGTATAAATACGAGAAAATTGCACGGTAGAATGGGCAGGGAACTGTTTAGTTATCCATTAAATTATAAACATTTTGGATCAGAAGCTACGTCACATCTCTTTTCTGAGATGTCCCATAAATTTTTGTATGTTATAATTTTGGATGTTTGACAAATATAATTCTTGGAAATTAACTTCCTAAATACACTGTCTGGGTAGGTCCCAGGTTTTTAAAAATAACTGGTGTAAAGATTTGAACTTGCTTCATTCATGAAATTGAAACTTTAGCTTTCTTTCATATTTTTTGTATCATGTAGTATGATCCAGAAGCCAAAGACATTGCTTAAGGAAAGTGATACTATTATATTTATTTTATTACATTTTCCATTCCAACTGTGTCAGTAATGTTCACTTTTTCCTGCTTTGTCTGGTGACCTGATCTCAAGCAAGGCTAGGCAGTGAATGGTTTTTAGCAATAAAAATAAATAATGTGTAAGGAAACAATTAAGTAGTTCTGCACTGTACTTTGCTTTTATTGTCCATCAATCCATTAAAATTAGTTCAGATTTGGAGAAGTTTCACGATAAAACCACCACTGGCAGACATTTGGCAGCAAGCAGATGATTTATTTCTTAATTTCTCCTTTTCAGTCAGTGGTTTTCTTTATCTGTCTGTCAGCTAGGTCTGAAATCCTGTTGCAGAGTTTTTTTGAGAGAAATTTCAGACCTGATAGAAGTTTCTGGTTCATAATTCAGTTCAGTCACGGGACTACAGTAGGCTGTGGCAACATTGATTTCTGGGGTGGTTATCCCCTCTACTCCTTAGGTGGTAGCTGCTTTTCAAAGGAGAAGAACATATAAATAAAATAAGAAAGCAAAGAGAAAAAAGCTGTGTGACTTTTCCTGTAGCGTATTTACAGGAGAGGCTTTCCTGGCATGTTTATTGCAAATCAGGCATTTGGAAAACATGCTGTGCATTTTGGTTGCTGTACCCTTCCGTTTTCAATGGGATCATCAATTGTCCAGGAGAAGATGACAGGCAAGTCTTCTGACTTATAATAGTTCGAGTTGATCTCTGAGCATTTCTGCTCCGTGCGAAAGCTACAGAAGACAGAAGCTTTTTGGTTGATGAAGCTTTTCCTCAGAGAATTGGCTAATGTTTCGTTCTGGAGATTTACACTGATTTACAAAAAAAAAAAAAAAAAAAGAAGAAAGATGACTGATTTAGTTCTTCCTATTCTTCCTATACCTGGAAAAATGAAATACATCTTTGGCATTAAACATTTTTATTTACTCAGTTTATTCAGCTAACTGCTGTTGTTGTCATTACCACTGTGGTAGTTCAGGAAAATACATAGAACGTTTTGGTAAAACCTAGCTTAATTTAAATGCACACAAATAGCCAAAGAAAGCAAGTGCTTCACAGTAGTAAAATGTCAACTCACTGGTGTTGTTCAAATCTAACCACTATTAATGTAGTCCTACAATGCCAAAAGAACAGAGAAAGCATGAAAATTTTCTTAATAATATTGCTGAATTACTAGAACATTTTCAGCTCTTTTGAAATACGTTGTGTAGGGTCAGGTATCTCCTAGTAACTCCATCATTTTCCTGTTACCATAAAAATAAGAGGTAATAAAGATAATAAGTAGAAGACTGAGAAAGTATGAAAATTTCCTTAATAATAGTGCTGAATTACTAGAACATTTTCAGCTCTTTTGAAATACGTTGTGTAGGGTCAGGTATCTCCTAGTAACTCCATCATTTTCCTGTTACCATAAAAATAAGAGATAATAAGGATAGTAAGTAGAAGACTGAGGTGATAAAGCCTAGATATAAACCCCCCACACTTTTGGAAGTATATAATGGATTGTGGCAAAAAGAGTATTGCCGGGAAGACGAGCATAAAGCTGTAACACTCTTGAAGCTCAGAATCCGTTTTTAGTCATGCCCATAGTTTTCTGAGGAGAATAAAGGAGACATGGTAGCTGTTTCAGTATCTCCTCAGATGCAGATGTCATGATTACCATTCCCGAAAATTTCAGTTTTCTTAATCTGGAATCTTTTTTTAAATGCTTGTAGAAACCCATGAAGAAGATCCTAAATGTAGAGGACATGGTTTGCTAAAAAGAATTGAGTAAGCGTTTACAAGATTTCTGATAAATAATGGGGAAATTGTTACATTCCCAGAATGCCATGGAAAATGTTGTCTGCTGTTGTCAAAAGTGTATTGAACTGAAGAGTCGCCTACACCATCTAGATTTTGCTGAACGATAGAGTTGAACTAGCAGTAGTTAGGTCTTAATGACCAGTTTGAATTGGGTGGTACTTACAGAATCCTTTGTAGTTTTGTCTGTCATGTTAATTTTTTCTTTGTTTCAATGTTCTGGTAACAATTATTGGTATCTCCAAAGAAAGAAGTCTAAGAAGATAAAATTTTCCTAAGAGCAGCTTCAGTCCTTGTGATGTTATCTTCAACGTTACCTCCTTCCTTTGTCTTCACAATCATCTTCATGGTGTTTGATTTTTCAGATTGAATTTACATGCTGGTGATATGACCAATGTGAGGAATTATTAATCTTGTTCACTGTATATGAGTTGTCTGCAAACATAGAAAATGACATAAATTTTACTGTTTTGTTTGTTTTCAATTAGGTTCATGCACTGTTAGTTCGAGAAGTTGATGTAGAGAAGGTGTCAAGTTTTGAGAACCCATATGTAGATGCAATAAGAAGCTTATGGAATGACCCTGGAATTCAGGAGTGTTACGATAGACGACGGGAATACCAATTATCAGATTCAACTAAATAGTAAGTACATGGTAGCGATGAACAACTATCTGTAACTTTTTGTTTCTAGCAAAGTAATTTTTACTTTTTAGCTTATTGTACATGTCTGTGTACATGTTTGTATGCATATGCAGCACAAACATAGCTGAATATACACATACCAAATTGAATTAAGGAGTGGCATACATCTATTTTAGGATTATATCTGTGCTTATTTCACAAAATGGCAGTCTGTGATAATTCAAAGTCTTAAATTAAGATTCTAACTCGGGGTGGTTAATTTGGGGGGGATTTTCCGTTAAACCTATTCAACCTGCTCTCTTCCAGCATATAATCACAAATGCAAGATGGGCAAAAATAATTTAATGTAGTATGACAGTAGTGAATACTGGGAAGTGCAATCAAACTAGACCTCCATACAATTAATAAAAATTGAAGTGTCCAAGAACTCCTATTTTCCAGGTTTTCAGTTTTCCTTCCCTGGCATTTGCAGTCATAGTGGTGAGGTAAACAGTACTAAACAAAGGGATTTGTTTTATTCTGAACTGCTTTTCTATTATGGAAACAAAGCCTAAAGAACATGGCTGCCAGGAGATCATCAGGAAAGCACTTCAAGTTAAATTATTTGTTCTGGATCAACAATAATAAAAATGCATATGTGGCTAAAAAATATCTGAAGTGTTAGGCCTTTAGTTTCTTGGGACCAGAATCTGATAAAAAAACAGTGTGTAATTTGTCATTGGAATCTGATGTCTGCCTGAAGGTTTACTGCATGAATCTTAGTTATTTTTTAGTGATGTAGCATACAGCTCAGGTAAAATTTCTCACCTTCTGTCAAAGAAACAGATGATGGCCTTTTCATGTTCACCAATGCTACGGAACACAGCATAGTTTGTTATTAAAGCAGTGGCAAAAATCTCCATGGATTCTACATGAATTTTTATATTAGCTATGAAAAAAAATTATTCCAGTGATACAATTCCAGTCTCCATTTGTCATGTGTACGTGAATGGAAGCCTCTTACTTATGAAAGTGCACCATGAAGCTTGCATTAAGCTCATTGTACTCACTCAGGACATTAGGCATGACAGGTGTGGAATGACATTTTGCTGTACAGTAGTCTGAGCATCCTTATCTAGCGCAGCACTTTATAAGTGAATTAGTCAAGATAAACTTACTAGGATCTTGCTGATGCAGTTTAGGTAGCTGAAGACATATGGATGCATGACATAAGTCTCCTCAGATTCATTGCAATACTCCACACCATGACTTCTCTTTGCCCTGTGCATGGCGTTTCTGTTGTCCTGTGCAGTTCTCTGTCCTGGTTACCTTCCCAGTCCATTATTTTTGCACATGTATTTTGGTGCAAAACACAGTGGCATCTCTCTTGTATTGTTTAGATTCTCACTGTCCCCAGAGATACCATTCTGTGTTTTGGTTTTAGGTGGTAAGGAAACAAATAGAATATTACATAAAGAGAAAAATTTCAGGATACATAAATGGTGAAAAGAAAACTTGAGAGACAGCGTTACTAAAAATATATTTTCACATTGTTTCTGTACTGAAATGAGTGGCAAAGTTTAGTGGAAGGTGGAGCAGATCTTGACTCGTATTTTGAATTTCTTGTATTTGTAGGTCCTAACTTTGTTTCCACAACAGATGTGATACTGGTTTTAAACTTGAAATAAATGTATGTATTTTGTGTGCTCTACCTTAGAGGCTAAAAATAGAATTACTCTCCTAAGTAGGAAATAATGATCTGATGCTACTTCAGATCAGATTGTGCTGAATACCATAGTTTTGACCTACTTTGAGTTAAATTGTCACCGTAGTGGATCTTTTGAGTAGCATTAAAAATAGTAGGGAATAATCATTAAGTAGCTATGAAAACAAATTCCTAGTACATTGTCTTGCAGATGGTGCATGTGCTAGTTGATTGGTTATTTCTCATGAAACAACCATGAGTTTTTGCAGATTTGGTGACTTTATTATAGTTCATACTATGGATTTCTGCAAAATCTTTTAAATTAGGTTTGTTATTCACTGTATTCGAGTCTTTAGAAAAGCCTCCATATATACTTATGCTTGCAAGTAGAGTTTTTTCCAGGTATGTAACTCCACTAAATAAAAATTCAGCAGAAACAAAAGAAACATTGTTTCAAAAATGCAATATGTGTGTTTATCAGTAAAACACCTGAACAAATTTGTTGGCATTATATCCCTGTCACAAAGCAAGGAAGCAAATTGCTTAAAAGTTACCTCTGGGATTCACAAGGCAGTAAGACAGAAACAAGCACTCGGTGCTCGTTGTGTTCTGACTTGATGTATCAACCAAAATGGTTTGTTGTCCACCAGATCTCTTGTAAGCATATGTAGCAGTGTCTGATAAGTGTATGGGTTGATGTCAGACGTGTTCTTCGTTCATCTCTTGCACGACCGTCTCATCTTCTCAGTAGTTTTCCACTGTTTTTTTATAGTAGTAGTACTAGTCGTATTAGTAGTAGTAGTATTTTCAGTCTGCTGCCTGTATTGCTTTTTTCTGCCATCAGTCTTCAACAAGGCCGAATGCTGAGTCCTGCCCTTGGGTTACAGCAGACCAAGGCAATGATACAGGACAGGGAAGGTAGCTGGAAAGCTACCCAGCAGAAGATGACCTCAGGGTGCTGGTTGACAGCAGCTGAATGTGAGCCAGCTTGTGGCCAAGTGGCCAAGAGGGCCAATGGCATCCTGGGCTTGGATTGGAAGTAGTGTGGTCAGCAGGACCATGTCTGCTATTTCTTGTATCAGAAAGAGTGTGGAAGGGTTCATCCCCCTGCCTGCAGCACTGGTGAGGCCGTACCTCGGATCCTATGCCCAGTTCTGGCCCCCTCACTGCAGGGCAGACACTGAGGTGCTGGAGCGTATCTAGAGCAGGGCAGTGGAGCTGGTGAAGGGTCTGGGGCACAAGTCCTGTGAGGAGCAGCTGAGAAAGCTAGGGGTGTTCAGCCTGGAGTAAAGGAGGCTCAGGGGTGAACTTACAGCCTACAACTCTGTCTCTAGAACTGCCTTGAAAGGAGGGTGTAGCCAGGTGGGGGTCAGACACTTGTCCAGGTAGCAAGAGATAGAACAAGAGGACATAGCCTCAAGTTGCAGAAGCTGAGGCTCATTTTTTGGAGCATCAAGAATAATTTCTTCTCAGAAAGAGTTTTTAAGCATTGAAACAGACTGCCCAGGGAAGTGGTAGAGTCACCATCCTTAGAGTAGCTCAAGAAGTAACTGGATGTGGCGTTTAGTGCTATGATCTAAGTGTCAAGGTGGTGATTGATCAAGTGTTGGACTCATTGAACTTTGAGGTCTTTTGCAACCTAAATTATTATCTAATTACACATAGTCTTCTTGTTGTTATTTTATTGTTTCTAAATTATGTTTCACGTTTCTGATATGTTCTGTATATCATAACACTTTCACTTTCTGCCATCTTTTGACGTGCTTTATCATTCTTTTATTGTTGTTAGTTGCTCTTCTGATATTTTTATACCCACTGCTTGTACTCTGGAAGAATACATCCAACGTATGTTTACTGAAAGTAGTGTCTAAGAAAATTCCTTGCGTTATGGGAGTTGATTTGAACTTCTTGGAGGCTTAACAAATACCTTCTATTCTCTTCCCTGACCATTGTCCAAAGCTTGGATGTTCATGTTGGTTTAAAATCAACTTTTAGACTTCTCTGTAGCAAAGTCAAGAGCACATCAGATATAAAGAGGTTATTTGCTTTCCATGCGCATTACAGGGTGACTTAGCCACTTAATTACCACTAAATTACTTCCCTTTAAGGTGCTGTCCCACAGTGTGAGACAGATGTAAACTAATAACATGGAGAATTGCCTTAAGTAGTAGCTGTGTGAGGTGAGGTGAGATGAGATCGTTCAGCATATACTGTACTGGGTGCCAAGACCTTAACCCAAATGTAAAAAGGTTACCAGTCAACAGTTTGATTGTATCATACCTTTTCAAAGCCTAAGGAAAGGGGAGGCGGTAGTCTTCTGTGTTAGAGAATTTGGGTTGCAACTGGAATCTTTGAAGATTCATCACCGTTTTTCTCCAGTGTGACACTAAGGGCTTGCCATTCATGAACAAAACGTTGGAAGTGTTAAGACCTGGAAAGTGTCCCAGAGCCTTGCTTGGCTCAGATTTTCAATTTCATCTTTCTCTGAACACATGAAATTGGAGTATTTGGCCACTGTGTACCTCCAACCAAGGACTTTCTATTTGCTACACAAGCACTGAGTGTATCTGTTCAGTTTCCCTTCCATAGCTATGTTTTCTAACACTTCAGATAATTAAATATAATTTTCCTGTAAGTGTGTTAGCTATGCCAGTGAATATCTGTAGTGCATTTTGTTATTATGTAATGCACTGCTTTATTAGTCATACATGCCATGGCATTCTCATACGTGTGTAGTCTTTCAGGCTTTTGTTTCTGCGTTGCTGTCTCCTTTAACACATCAGTTCCTGCAGTTGAACAGCTTTGCATATACTGTGAGCTGAGATAGTTGGACAGTTAATATAGAAATGCAGATTCCTGTATTCTACTATGTAATAAGAGCTCAAGGGTGTGAATCTGAAAGCATATCACTGATTTTTAACAGGAAAGAAATAGATGAAACCTAGTGATGTCTGCTCAGTAAAGTACACCTTTTGTGAAACTGTGGCAGGAGTTTTAAGGCTTTGGTCATCTAGTAATTTCTGTATGGCAGTATTCCATTTGAGTTTGAAGAAGTTTCAAAACTTCAGCTGGACAATTCATTTATACCTGTCAGCTAAAGATAACTTTTTGCTTCTGTGTTACTCTTTTGATACAGGTAAATTTCAGTGGATTTAGCGTGTGTTAAATGCAGTGTGCTTAGGAGTACACAAGGGGAAAGATCAGTGTATGAATCTAAGTTTTCACTAAGGCAGTTTACTCCATTTCTTGGCATTGCCTTTAGCAATCATTCTTTCATTTCATAAAGGTTGTAGTGCCCTCTTAGAGCATGATGGATCTTTCCGGAGTAATGCTGTCCGAAATTGGGACCTGCAATGCAGCTGAACTGATGACAAATTCTGAACAACTGTCTGTGAGATATCTGTGTAACAGTCATTAGGTTACAGTGAGCAAACCATGTAGTTAAAATTTAAAAGATGCATAAGTAAATTATATTTAATAAACTGTTCTTTAGTTCTTTCTTCATTTGTAAAAATGTACCTGAAGGTCCTAAAGCTATACTTGAGGTCAATTTGTGTTGCAGAATCATAGATTCTGCTTTAATGTATTCACAGTTTACACAACCTTATGTAAGGTTTAGAGTAAGGTAGAAACAGCAAACAAGAATGAAAGTCTGAAATTCAAAGATCAAGTGCTACCAGCAGAACCATGCTAATCCTATTTCATGCCTGAGATATAATCCCAAAAATAAAAGCAGTGTCTGAAGAAAGATGGGACATGCCTACCAAAGTACTGAAGTACCAAAGTACATAGAAAAACTGCAGATCATGTGACAGAACTTGGAAAAATCAGAAAGGGAAGTGGGACTATGTAAGGCATGATACAGTATGTATTTCTTTCAGGATCCTTTCTTCATGCAGCACCAAACATGTTCTAATGACTGTATAATTTTTACACCACATTTCCTAAAAAGAAAAATTTTCATGACTGTTTGTTTATTTGGTGACTTGTCTTTTTTAGCCTTCGGTAAGGCTGGCTTTTAGTGGTGTAGGAAATTGAGGAAGACAGCTAGGTGGGATCTAGGGGGAATACGGATAAAAACTATGGTGTGCAGACTTCTTCCTACCTCACTTCAATTTTAAGGTTTTTGTGTTTACTTTGGATTAAGATAAGATAGTTCTGGAAACTGGTAATTTGCCTCAACTTTTCACCAGTAGTGTAGAGTCTTAGAAATGCAAACCTCTAGAGAAATTCTGAGAACACAGCCAGTACTTGTTTACATTTAGTTTTGTCCACTGAAAATTGATTCCATTTACTGGATTGCTGCTTATTAGCATAGAGGATACTTGTGTCAATTATTCTGGCAGCTCTGTAAGGCAGGGAAAATCCTGCTACAGCAGCTTTAGCATTTTGCATATATGCTGTTGAAAGACAAGCCAGTTGTATGTTTTCCTAAAGATGCAAAAAAGGAAAGCCTTTTGCTTTTCAGCACGTGGTCAAAATTAGTGCTAGGGTTTTTTAGGAGAGCGGTCTCATCAACCAGCTCAAAGTTTTGCAGAACAAGCTAAAAAACTCCAACCCCACCCCAAAACCACACCAAACCCCACAATAGCATGGAGAATGACCCTAACCCACTCCAGAATAGCCAGGCTTCAAAGGACAGAGATATATCAAATCTTTTTAAATATCTTGTCTAATTATCTTTAGTCATAGACTTTGGTTAGGTTTCTATTTTTCCTTGCACTGCCGTTGTCTGTGTATGAAACGGAGCATTTGGAGAGGGTCGTATCTATGAACTGTCTTAATTTTGAGAAAAATACCTTTTTTTGCATTAAACCTCATAACTTTGGGGTTGAAAAGATGTAAATGTTTATGGTTACAATCATACCAGAATGTGTCTTGTCATTGAATGCAGTGAAAGCATTTGCATATGAAATGTTGCTGGTAAGGCTTGCTTTTGTAGCTGTGGTTACACTGAAATCACCCAACAAGCTTTTATGTTAAACAACAGAATCTGTAGAATTTCTTGAGGTTTGTCCCTTCCCTCTTCCCTGTGCTCTCATTCTTCCCATATAGTTATGTTTGCTGGCTGGGTGGTAACAATTCATCTTTACTGGTTTTATACTGACCTTTCTATCAGTGTCAATAATTACTTCTATCTCAACATGTTTGGTTTTATTTAGAGGTTTATAACAGAGCGTTTCTGGTGTGGTGCCAGTCAGATCCTTTCTCCTCAGAGGCATTCTGCTCTCCAGGGACTTCTGTGCTCACAGTGTCTCTCAGTCAGACTCCTTCTAAGCACGGGATTTGATAGTGTGCTAGTGAGTATTAAATCAGCATCTTGCTACGTCAGTTTTGCCTGCTGAGTTTAGGAGAAGTTATTAGACAATACCGATGAGCAGAGCAGTCTCATTTTTAACCTCGGAAAGGGAAATGATGTTGGAGATGGGTTGGAGGCTGTACCTTTTCTGCCTTTATCTGCCCATGCCTTACTGCCTGCATCTGATCAATTTGTCTATACACTGAACATAGTTTAAAGTTACAGAAGTTCATCCTATGGGTTTATTCCTTAGAAAATGCTTATTTGTCACCTGATTACTTGGGAAAATCTGGCCTCAAAGATGCTGGCAAGTAGTAGCTCATAGCTGGAGGAGGGTGTTTGTTTGAAGTGTCTGCCCCATGTTGAAGGTGCTCTAAGACCTTAATTTCTGAAAGTAAATTTAAGTAAGTTTTCATGGTCTGTCTTTATTAGGTGATGTAGCCCTAGGAAATTAAGGCTTAATGTTGAGCTACCTGTTCATAGTGACTGGAGTCATACTAATTTTCTTAAAGAACTTTACTGGTTAAAACAACTCTGCTCTGCTTATTAAGCTTAGGAGTCTCACTACATTGTTTGATTTCTATTTGGGAAATACATGTAGGAGAGTATAGAGCCAGTCAGTCAACTCCCATAATCCCATTTTTGCTGTTTATTTGGAAATGTGGACAGACAGTACTTTTGACATGTGCTTTCTTTCAAGGGCATTGTGAACCCACCTAGCCTGGCAGCTTCCCTGAAGCTGGTTGCAGGCTTGGACCTTGTCATAGGTGATGTAAAGTGCATTAAAAATAATTACTTTGCTCTTGGTACTGACTGGGAAACAAAAGGCTTCCTTTGCTTCTGGTCAGCGTGCAGATCACAGGCGTGTTGCTTGATGCTTGCAGCTTCTCCTGACGTCAAGGGAGGGCCACTGCCAGCAGCTCATTACATACTCATCACCTCAGTAATGCACCTTCTGCCTGTCACTATAGCAACCCCTGGAAAATTACCTCAGCAGCCACTAAAATTCATTTTTATTGAAACTAATTACAGATATAATTAACTTTTGAAACTTGGTCTGTATTATAAATTTACTTAGAACCATGCATTTTTTCATTTTCTTCCCTTTGTATAATGCTTAGCTGAGTAGGTACTGTTCGGGTGAGAGGCCATATAGCTACAGTGTGACTCATCAAAACAAGATGTCTTAGTACGTGGTAGAAATGAACTCTGAGTACCATGTAGCTGAGACCTAAATGTCTTGCACAGTTGCTACTCCCTGTACCACTGAATTTCCTGTGGTACTGCTGGGGGTTACTCGCTGTTGGACTAGCTCTCGGGATGGCTTCCGGGGTATTTCCAATACCCATATGGTTATTATGACTTCAAAATTTGAAGCTAATAAACTGAGAAAATACCTGGTCTGGGCAATAGTTGGCAACTCTCCTTTTGTGAAAGCTTGTGGTTATGTCAAGTCTTGTGGTTTGTTTGCAAGAGTGCGTGTATAGTATACATTGAAGAGTTAGGTCCATGGCTGAGACTGATTGCAGTATTTGTTAATTCATTTCAGATTGGGCGTCTACCCTGTGCGTATCTCCTACATGCTTAAATTTTTTGTTTGTAGGTAGGATTTGTTCGCCCAGGGGAGCAGTATAGTTGTCAGTACTTAAGGGCTGCATTAGCTAAGTGCTTTAGAACCTCAGTGCATCAGTTTATTAGTAAGCAGATACATAGAAGAGCCCATCAAAATATGCATTTTCATTTGCTTCTCATCCATCTGCATTCAGAAACCCAACATGTTTCACATAGCCTTGGCTTCACAAGTTCTCTTCTGGTTGCAGATAAGCCAGTGGAGGAAGTAACTCCACCCTGCTTTGCCACTGGAGTTTATGGACTTGCCACATGCCAGGACATATCCATCAAATAAACCTTAATACTGAACAAGTTCAGTAATGTTTCTTCACCATTCCAAATAATTTTGATGGAAATCTGTTACTAAGCTATTGCACAAGTGAAAGAGCTGGCAGCTGGGGATGGGCAGAGGAGCAGCCAGGGTGGTCTGGAGCCAACACAGTTGAAAGCAGAAGACCACTGACATTACCTAGCACTTTTGGCATTTTAATTTAAAGTTGCTGCCTGATAAAGGAATTTAAAAATAATTACTAGTTCAATAAGCTGTAGGATGTTTAAAGCTTATGCGTGCAATGATGCACTTCTCTGGTGTTTAGGGAATTTGTTTAAACTCTTTCATGAGGGTAAAAAAAAAAAGTTAAATAGCCAATTCTTTTGGTACAAGGAAGATTTGAAAATATAAGTCTTTAATTGTGACAGTAAATCAACTGTGATAAGCCAAATAATAAATTTTCAATGTTACAGGAACAGTTAGAATAGTCGTGTGTGAAAAATGTGTGTGTTGCTGGTATGTCTTTAAATACTAATTGTATTCTAGTTGTCTTTTTCTTTTCTTTTTATGTAGTCACCTGCATTCACTTACATATTCCCTCTCAGCATTTTAAAATAGTGATTTAGCTCAACAACCAGTTGTTCAGAATAATCAGACTGTCACCCCACCCCTTCTAATGCAATGCAAAAATCCATTCTTGTGCTTCATAAAGAGAAAATGTCTTGGGTTTTGTCTATGTAGTAACATGGATGTAGAGGTGTAGTGTTTTGCAATTAATGCAAAAGTTATGACAATGTATTGAGCTTATGTGTGTTGATTTGCTCCCACTGGTATTTTAGGAAGATTGCACCGGACTGAAAAGAGACATTTAATTTCTGCAGTAGATCAAAAGTTTTCAGATAATGATATAAAACAGTGCATAGAATGGAAAGGAAAGGCCCTGATGTTAATCCCAATGGTGGATGTTCTTACTTAAAGAAAACAGAGGTTTTTTTAAATTCTTACTTTATTTTAGAGGTTATATAAATGTTAAAAGAGACTTCCAGCATTTTTAGTGATTTTCAAATATCTTGAAAGCAACTTTGTGTTGCTTTCGTTTGATTTTCAGAAAAATATTTAATCCTCCTGATCTTGATAGCAGAGCATGAAGTTCCATATTTTGATAGGGTAACAGGAAGTGTTAATTGGCTGTAGAACTGTCACTAGCAGAAAATAACCTGTTCTTTTGCTTCAGAACAACAGTGCAAAACTTGATTTAAATCTGAATTCCAGCGCAAGTAATTTTTCAGCAGAAATGTCTATGTTAAAATAGAGTTTAAAGAAACCCCAAAAAACCAGAAAAAGAAGCCAAACAGAAAAAAAGGCAAATCAAAATTAAAACAATTTTTTTTCTATCTAGGAAGAATTTCATTGACTGTTTGCTGTATGCTCACAGCATTAAAATAGCAAAAATGGAAGACTTTAGGTTGTGCAACAAAGAACTGGGATATTTTAATTTAAATAAATTGATACAATAATACATTTGTTTATTAAGTTTTATTATTTTATTATACTTTATTAAGTTCTAAGTTAGAAGAAAAAGTGGTAGGGGCTAAATATTATTGGAAAACAACAAAAAAAAGCAGGATGTATTCTAAATGGCTTTTGTTAGCCTGTAGATTCTGATTGTCACAGAGCTTTTCTTTTTAAGGGTATTTAGTGCATCCTTCTGATTTTTTTTTTCCTGTGAGATACTCCTACTGGTTTTGACACTAATTCCTTGATTATGGGTTTGAATCTGTAAGTCAGGACAGTTCTTAGAAAGTCCAACTCTCTTTGATCTGTTAAGTGAAGAAATCCAGGGAGTGAAGTAAGACTCCATAAGGGTACGTAAGGACTCTTCTGTGGATTGTGTAGGCTCTGTAAGGGGCTACAGGTGAAATGAGTGAAAAGGTACTGACCTGCGTTTGGTTACTGAGTGAGCAGAACTTGAGTGTAAAGAATGAGGACAAGGAAAAGGTAAGTTTTTTTAAGGATAAAGTAATGTCTCTGAAACTTAGGACAGAAAAAGCCCGCAAAACCTCACCTGTTTGTTTATTGATTTCTTGAAACACAGATGAGATGTAACAATCAAATAGGATCTATCCCTTTGCTTTATCACCTTTCTAAAATCAGCCAGATGTGCATTTCCAGATACCTTAGTAACGTCTGCTGTGCAGTGCAACAATACAATTGTGTAAATGGGCCACCTGCCAATTTATTCAGTTAAAATTTTCTTGCTCTTATGGATACCACTGTAGTATGTAATGGCTGGCAGTGCTTCTTTATATCCTTCCAAAACTTCATCACAAAATAAAACAAATTCTTTTGTGGGTGGGAGGGAATAAGAGTCTGATTCAGGGTCTGTCACTTTCTCATGATGATGGTTATGGATTTCATTCAGTTACATGTTTTTTTGGTTTTTTTTTTTTCCTTTTCCACCAGCAAATTGATGATGAGCTTGTCCCTGCTGCTTTTTGTGTAAAAAAACCCGGAGGGTAGATCCGGTGCTCAGACTCCCAAGCCTTTTTCTCACTGCCAGAAACTAATCATCATTCTCAGAAAATATTTTCACAGTAATACCTTCTGGCTTACCTGAGATACACTGTCCAATACATCTTTCTCACACTGGTATTTAGTATTGGGTTGACACTCCATTAATAAAGGCACAGTGAAGGAAATTTGATAATAAAATTTTGTAATTGAGCCAATAATAATTTGGTGCCTCCCCAAAGCTAACAAAGTAATTCTTCTCTATTTTTACTGTAAGGTAGAAATTAAACTTCTTTGTTTCTGTCATTGTTCAGCATAACTTCTTCTCACTATTTTACTAAAAACCAATTCAGAACATCTAGAAGAAGTCTGATTATTTCTTGTGTGGGTTTATTTAAAAAGAGTGCCTTCACTAATTACTGCAGGAAAAAGAGCATGTTCAGAAGTTCGTGACACTTCATCATCATTTAATAAATTACAAGACCATTGCTCTTATCCCTTAGAATGAATGAGGGAGTCCCTAGGTTAGTTTATCTTCTCAGTGGCTAACTGGAGGTCATTTTTCTGCTGTGAACTATCCAAATGTCAAAGAATTTGGTCTCCTGCAGCAGTCTTTCTGCTTGGCATCCACCATGAGGGGAGTATAAGCTTCCTGGTGCACTGATTTCATGGGATGTCCAGTTTTTGGGCACACATATGGGTACTTTTTTTTTTGAGGATGTTTTTATTGACAGCTAATTAAAACCTTCAGTACACTGGTGCTTTATGGTTAAAACTCACCATTAACCAATAAAAGCAGAATAGTTTTATGTTGTAGTTACTGAATCTTTACAAGCAATTTTATAGGTTATTTTTGGGTTATTTGTTAGCCAGCTGGAGTGTGTTTCATGTACTGCAGGCTTACCAACCTAATCAGAGGTTCCAGTGTGAATGCAGGACTTCAGGTGCCAGAGATCCCACTAATTAATTTGTGCTGCCTTCTAATAACAAGATCTGGAGAATGTTTTAATTGTCAGTGATTGGGCTTTTCCTTTTTTAATTTAGTCTCAAAACAGTGCTCTTTATCCTCCTGTCATTTTACAACTGGTAATGAATGATCTATTCTGTAGCAGTCCATTCTTCTCTGGAAGGTTTATGTTAGTTTATCCAGGTGTGTATATGTAGGCACTTCAGAATGAATATCAAGAAATATGTTGCATATTCAAAGCAATTTTGTATTTCTCACACTTTGTATAATGTTATGTCTCTAAATTTCCTAGAATTATGTAATTCACAACTTTCGTGAATTTACATGTGAAAGAAAGCCAAGAAAAGTTGTATGGGAAAAAAAACCCATAATAATTATGCTCTCATTCTTGAAGAATTAGCTTGAAGCTATGTAAGTGGGGATGGAATACATTTTTATATTTTGTCCCCTCTTTTCTGCCGATAATGCTTTTTTTTGGTTTTTTTTCTGTTGTACTTCTCCCTACCCCACAGCCCATTTCTTTCCCAAGTTTTCGTTTCTGTTTTCCTCAGTGAGATGATGGTGTCACTGTCTAGCATTCCTGTTGTTTCTCCCTGTTTATAGCTATCTTAATGACTTGGACCGCATAGCAGATTCCACTTACCTGCCAACCCAGCAGGATGTGCTCAGAGTTCGAGTCCCAACAACAGGGATCATTGAATATCCATTTGACTTACAAAGTGTCATTTTCAGGTAGGAAAAAAAGTTTTAGCACTCACTTGTTTTGTTTCTTTCGTTCCCTTTTGCACTGGTAATGCCGTTTACAGGATATTGGTTTGAAGTGCGTAAAAAGCAATAATTCTATTTCTAAAATTTGAGCTTGGTCAATTTATCTTCATGTAATTGTCCGCATATATTAAGGAGCTCACGTTAGAGATATCAGAAGGATCAAACACAATTAGGTTGCAATTTTATTGGAATAAAAGGCTACCATTTGTGTAGTTGATTTTATAGAGAAATTGCTCTCCTTTAAGAGAGAAATCACCCTACTTTAGTGCAAGTACAGTTGTTTAGAAAATAACTACAAAATTGTAATTACAAGTTAGACACCTGTGTTTACACTGAGACATGGGATGAAGTGGGAATACGCTGCAAGCAAACGTGAGTTTTGATTTTGGCTACCAAAAACTTTAGTAGACACATATTCTGTTTGTCAGCTTAAAATGGGGCAGCTTTAACAAGTTGTGGATTTTGATTCTGGTAATTTGGGGGGAAAAAGGTGGTCCGCCGTCTGTTTGTTCTTATCTATTTTGCTGAACACACTGGGCGTACATTGCCAACTCATTGCTCATGAGAACTTTATACTTCATAATTCTGAGGGATTTGAGACTCAAAATAGTTCAAATACAGAAAACACATGAGACTTAAAGCAAGCATGATTAACTGTCTGCTTGCAACAGATTCTATTAAATATCAGTGGGAAAAAAAATCATTAAGAAAACCAAACCAACTATGTTTTTAACAAAATCCTTGAATTTTGTCATGGTGTGTGTGGTTGGATGTTTATCTGTTAAGGTGTTCATGGATTTGTTGTGGTTGTTAATTTTGCAGAATGGTGGATGTAGGAGGCCAGCGATCTGAAAGAAGAAAATGGATACATTGCTTTGAAAATGTCACATCTATCATGTTCCTAGTAGCTCTTAGTGAATATGATCAAGTGCTTGTGGAGTCAGATAATGAGGTAAGCAATTGTCAATAAAACCCATGAGTAAAAAAAAAAATAGTTTTACCAGTCCAGTCTCCCAGGTGTTTTCTAAATGCATCTACAAGCAGTCATGCACAGCTGGCACCCAATGGAGTTAGAAGCTCTTTAGGGATCAAAGGGGAGGAAGGGTTCAATCTTCAAGTAGGACAAAGCTGCTCCGCTCCATGAAGGATTCAAAGAAGTCTCTGTTTTGTGTTGAAGAGGAATACGATTGAATACAGAGAACTGTTTGTATAGTTACTGTTATGAGCAGAGGCCAAATAATAGGTGGTGTAAATGAAGACGGAATTTATAGATTCCTTAGGAGCAGACCCTAAGGTAGTAAACTCCATTGCTTTGACTTAAAGCCCAAGGTGTATATTGTAGTTTTATTTCAGAAAGTAAGAGATGAAAGCAAGTGGGTGGTACAAAGCACACTATCCATTATTTTGAATGCAGACTGGGAGCAATTCTTAATGTTGACGTCTATTTTAAATTACTCGTCAGACTTTAATGAGTTTTACTCATTAGTGCTATCCCGTGCAAATCTTCTACCACATGCTTTAAAAAGTTAGGTGAAAAAAAAGAGAACATTTGAAAATATCTTCTTTATGGCTGCATACAAGTTGCGCTTCTCAAGACAATGGCTGACGTAAAGTAAAAGAGGTGTCCCTGGACAATCACATTTTGTATGTTGAACTTTCTTTAGGATTTTTTTTTTTTTAAAACCTATGAGCTCTGGAAACTTCTACATTTGTAGTATTTTCATGAAATGGAATTATTGTTATGTTAATTGTATAATCATCTGTGTCATTTAAAGCTGAATTTCCAGAAATTATGATGTAATCTGCACCAACTTCATCTCCTGTAATTTTGGAAGCTAGACATATGTATTTAAAAAAGAGAAATCTGTCAGACTTAGCTTGATTCAAGTGCAACTGGAAATGTCTGGTTCTGTCTTTTTCTGTTTGCATTATTCTTTTGTAGCCAGAAAGTCAACACACAAATACTAAGCATTTTAATTATACAAATCAGAGCAAAATGTATTGGAAAGTGCATAAAAAAATTAGTAATGACAATTTTAAAATACTGTTCTAACTATCCAAAATAAGCTTCATTGAGGTCAAAACCTTCTTGCCAGGTGGGTTTTACACCTTGCTACTGAACTATTTGTGTTTCATTTTAACAATAGAGGAAAACTTTGAACCTTTTTGACTTCTAGTTTAAAATACATTCATGACTTTAATTCAAACCAGTTTTTGTTTTCAAGTCATACATACGTAGCCTAGTAGGCTTTCCAGCACACTTAGGCCTGTGTTACTCTAACTCTGTAGAGAATCCAGACAGTCTTAGAGCTGAGCACCAATCTGGGCAGCTTAAGTTTTGGCTTTCAGTAAACCTGTAGCCTGTCTGTCTACATTCTGTTGGTATGCCAGGATGTTCCCTTCTTCCCTTCTTTTTCTCTCCCCTGTACCTCTAAATATTGCAGTCCCAGAATCAATGGAAGAATGTGTTTATTTATTCCACATAAAGCAAAGCATAGTCTGCCTGAATGTGGGTGTGGCAGAAATATGGGTTTAAATGTATTTGTTGACACCTTGAATTAAGAAATTTAACCCACAGAGATGTTTTTGTTCTTCACTAAGGTGTGACAACCTCAGGAGGGAAGACAGTGATTTAACTCAAAGACTTTGGTAACCAGCCAAGAGAGAGTTTTCGCACTTAGCTTTAAATTGTGGAACAGTATTGAAATTTTAGCATCAAAGTGAAGGGTGTGTGTGCAAATGCTCTACTTTCTTATTATGGATGCCATCAGTGTGATACTAGATAGAATCTAATCCTTTTATGGTCTGTGTGCCTCATACTGAAATTAAAATATCTGACTTGACAATTTACAGTGTTCTGGTATTTCCTTTCCATTGCTTTCATGGCCTGATTAAACTATGATTTTTGTAAGGTGGCCTACTTTCTTTTTCTAATTAGTCCACTGCATATTGCCTGAAGTCTCTTTTCCTGTAGTACATTTTTACAAAGAAAACTGTAATGTTTATTCATCTCTGTCATCCTTTTTAGTTAATACAGTTTTTCATTAATACCATTTTCATGAGTAACTAGAAATCTTTAAAAAGTACCATTTTCTATTGAGGGGGGAGGGTTATATGACCTTCCTCTTTATGAAATTGGTTTAGAGCCCTGAAGACTCTTGATTTTTATTTCAAAATGTAGTGCCTCATGGATGGTCAGTTGTAAATCCGTTTCTTTCCTTGTTGACCTTATTCAAGAGAAACACATTTGGAATATAAATTGGATGAGGTTTCTCGTAGTTGGGAGGCTTTGTTAGTGTCTGTCACTGGATATATGTGAGGTGGATCTCAAACTGTTTCTATTTTCATGCCCTTCAAGGAGTTAAGAATTGAAAGTTCTGAGGAATGTAACTCCTGTGTAAGGGGACATACCTAGAAAATAAGACGAGAGTTCAGACTGCCTGTGATTCAGAGACATGTGCAGGATGACTTCTAAATGACACATCCATGAAATTGCACTCCTATGACAAATATCTGAAGAGTTGGGAGCTTCAGTCCTGAAGATAAGCATGCCTGGCTGTCCAAGTGTATTTTAGCAGGGATTTCTCTAATAGGCGATACTGAGAACCAATGGCATCTCTCTTTTAAGCGTGTGTCTAGATTGCGCTTTACTTGATTTTGGTGCATAAATGCAAAGCTGGAAGAGTGAGTAAGGGTGGTGTATTCTAACACACCCTGCAAAAATTTCCTTTGATGTACAGTCATGAAATGCTGCTTCTAACATACACGGAGAAGAGAGAGCTAACTGTTCCAAATTCTGCCCTTAATAAAATAGAAAGTCTGTCTAGATTCATTGTTGAAAATGAGGTCAAAATTTGAACCAGAGGACATAATATACTAATTACATTAATAGTACTGTAAATTAAGTAAATATTCCATCAGTTTGATGTGATGTGACAAAGGAGAACATGTTATAAATTAAATTATTAGATGTTTGACCTTTTCAGTTTTTCAGAAAACTCCAGTAGGATTAGAAGCAAGATAAAAAATCATCTGTGTTAAATGGATTTATGATATATTATGTCTTGTAGGTCACGCTTTATCTCTGAATTACACCAGCAAATTTGGAGAAATTGGCAGTTTTATCAAACGTCACACTTTAGAACTTTTTCATCTTTAAAATCAACTTTATTTTTTTAAATAAAGGGTTTTTTTCTAGATTAAATAAAGGATGTTTTTTTTAGATTTCCAGGATATGCTGCATTTGAATATGTATTAGCTCCTTTCAAATACCGAATCTCAGATTCTCGGTGCAATAATTAGAAAAATGAGTTCCAGCTTTTTAAGAGAACGAGTAACCACTTGCAGTTAAGGAAGATCTAGAGACAACAGTATATCTGTAAAATAGAGTTTCGTATAAAAGAGGGTTTCATTATCTTTGCACAGCTAGTTAAGTAATTAGAAACAGCAAAATAGAGAACAGTGTTTATTGAAGCTTACACCTATTAGTGCACTAAAAGTCTTAAGGTATATAAGATTTCATGTAGTTTGTATAGCTCTGTGGTGGTTATATGTATGTTTTTTATTTTTCTAGGGTTGTCAGAGCAAAACCAGAAAGACAGAATACAATTTCCTCAGTTCAGCTAAATGAATGAATTAATAGGCTAAGGCAAAATTAGAATTTTTCTAAACTATCGAAAAGTAAATGCTGTCTTTCCTGAGGAATTTTCAGAGGCTGCAAAACACCAAAGGCATTGGACAGCATGAAATATGCATTGATAAAAGATCATTTTTAGATGTAGGTCATCATGAGTATTCTGAATATTGCACAAAATATATTGGGGGAAAATGCCAGTTTAGATTATTCTCATCAGAGATAATACATTTTGGTTGAATTGCAAAATGTGAATTTCTGACAGGATTGGAGGTAAGTTATGAATCTCCTTGGTAAGAGGAGATTGTTGTTAAGTAGAGTACTGTACTTTTTAATAAACAGATTTTGTTTTAAAACCTTTTTTAAAGCTTGTACTATGTCTTAAGAAACTACATTTGATTTAGCTGCAGCCAAAATTGGTAGTTTTAACATTATAATGCAATGGATTTCTCTTAAAACAGTAGTACCTTCCCTTCTCTTTAATTATCAAACTCTCACTCAGTTTTCATTAAAGTTTTATCAAAAGTACCATCCGCTTATAATCCATGTATTTACAGGTTTGATCCTGGATTACAGTTCTTGTGGAAAAGGATTGTAATGTATGAAGCAGGCAGGAGTGGCTTAGGAATTCTGAGATTCTAAAATAATAGGAAAATTGATTCTTTGGCTTAAGAAATCCTTGACACATTATCCTAAAGGTCTTTTCCAACCTAAACCATTCTGTGCTTCTGTGTCTTCAAGCTGTGTCTAATATTGCCATTACTTCCTGCCTGGTTTCCTTTCACACATATTAAGGTGTTTTCTAGAATCTGTCTCTTCAGAGAGCTTGGCAAATGCTGTATTGCTCAATGGGCATTTAAAAAAATTGATGCCGTAAAGGTAATTTCCCCATCTTCTTGTCCACTGGCTTTCACTTCCTTACAATACGGAGCCAAATGGTTTGTCCGCTTTAAGAACCTGCATCACCTAACCTGGTATGATAACCAGATTAAATCTTTTTTTTTTCCAGTCTTGATCAGTCACTTCTGAAATATCCTAACATAAATTTTTGCATGAGGTACAATTCTGTTCATTCTGAACTGAAGGAGTGCCTCAGAAACTTGTCTAAACCTGCTCCATTGCTGCAGTGTGACATACAGTGGTGTAGCAGCCAGATGTGTGAAGACTGCTGCTTGTACTGTTGAGAATTCTGCTGCTGTACCTTTATGGTCTTTCATGTGTTCAGCATCCCATTGTCTGACAGCTTTTTATCCTGAGTTTACAGACCTCTAAGGCAGTGGGTGATGCTTACAAAATAAGCTGTGATCCCCCATCAAGTCTTCCAGTTTTCAGAAATGCAGAATAGCAGGTTCATTTACCGGTACCAGATGTTTGCATGACAGTAGCAGTAAGAAGGCATAATTTTGTACTTTGAGATGTGAACAGAACCAGTGGGTCTGGAGGTGGCTTGAGCAACATTCCCAATAGCCATTGCACAATTCTTTTAGGAATTCAAGGGGTCTCAGACAAGTGGAACAGGATAGAAGGGACATCTGAGTCTCTTATGGAAGAAGCAGGGACCCAAATATTCCAGGAAAAAAGTTGCTCTCAAAAACATTTTGTCCAAAACATTACCAACAGGGGATCATTAAAGTGACTTTAATGATATAGTCTGTAAATACAGTGGCCCTCAGTAAAACTGTTTTTACCTTGGTGTTCCTATATCATGAAATTGTTCGTTTAGAGAGGTAGGATCTCCATCCTGAAGAGAGGTGTTTAAAAGCTTGACTGAACACAGCCATGAGTAAAATGATGTGATGACAAAAGTTTTTCCTGCTGGTAGCAAGGAGTTGTACCTGATGACTTCCATGTAAAGATCCACTCCAGTGTAAATTCTTCTTTGATTCTAGAAAAAACATAGTATGACATGTGAATGGAGGGTTTTTTTCTGTTTCCTTGGGGAGCATCTTTGTAGTCATGCCAAAAGGTTTTGCCATAGCTTTTTTAATACTCGTGAAGAACCCTACTTTATTTGACAGTGGGTATCTTCCTTAATGTAGTTACCTTCACAGTACTTAATTTACACTGAAGAACTGTCTTGCAGTTTTATCAGATGAAGGCAAAACAGGATATTAAGAAAATTAGGGCTTCAATATCTCAGCCACAACTGCAGATTGAAACTGAATGAACTTTGTAGAATGGTTTTCTGCAATGTTTTTGTGCTTTAAGTAACTGAATAAAGGCACTGTTCTTTTGATTGATGGAAAAATTTTTATTTTTTAGATTGTCCCATGTAGAAAGGATCAGTGTTGTTTGGTTTGTTAGAAAAATATTCCAGTTAAAATCTAATGTATTAAAATTACATTCAAATAATTACATGAAACCCAGGATAGGTGTTTTTACTGTTAGCTCATTTGTGTTTGTACAGGTCTGGAGATGCAGGCACGCATGCTTGCTTGCATTTTGAATCTGAACAAAAGTACATCTGCAAAACAGATGAGCCTAGATGGAGCTTGTGTAGTGTTCATTTGTGTAATACGTTAACAGGTGGCAAATTGTTAAAGTGATCCAGTTACACTTTGTTTTGATGTGGGCAGAATAAGAAATGGCATGAGGCTGCACAGTTCTGAGTATGTTTACTCTTTGTAAAGGCAATTATCTGAACAACACATTTCATTTTTTCATCAGAACTCATGCTGTTCACATCTGGGCATGCTTCCACTTCTCTTCCAGCACTCTGTGTTCCTTATTCACAGGTTAGTCATACATGGCTTAGCATGAAGGCTGAAAGAAAACAATTCTGAGATCAGAGCACTTCTCTCTTTCTGCATCATAAATAAATGTAATGCTTCAGTTGGCTGTTCTTTTCATCAACAACCAACAATCCAGAACAATTGAGCATATGGCAGAGGCATAATATAAACTCCTAGTTAGAATTAAAATCCTCAAATAGTCTTCATACTTATTTATTTATTTTTTCCCATGGGAAATCAAGTCTCCAGAACTGATTGTTTATTTGGAAACATGAGAAAATAGCACATCATCTGCCTCTGACAAACCTCATTGCTGGATGTATTGTATCTGTTCATACCTGTCCACACGAATGCATATTTATTTGTGGCTTGTGGAAAAAGAATCTTTTGAATGTAAACTATCCATGCTGGTAAAGATTTGCATTAGGAAGAGTCAGAGCCTCTCTCTTTCGTTGAAGTGGGTGGTTCCTAATGGAAATGGGAGGTTGAACGATCATGAACTGGCACACAGAGGCTGCCAGAAATGCTGCTGGTAAATGTTTCTACTGGATAGCTGATTCTGGCATTCATATTTTATCATGAAAAATAATTTAAGAGCCATTTTGGCATTTAAAAAATACTTGACAGCAATACTTTAACCGTATTTTATGACTACTTCATAGACCATTTTTGGTTTGGACGGTATTTTTGTGTTTTGATGGTTGTTGAACATGTTGATTTGATGGATTTCAGCTGTCACTTGCTTCATCTGTATCTCTTCTGGGTATATAAAATTGCCATGTATTTGCAAGTGCAGTGTTGCAGAATCAGTTTGTTGGAGGATTGAGAGTTCTTCTTCCACGTTTTTTAAAAATACAGTTCTCATCTACAGAGATGTCTTCCCAGTCCTCTACCAGAAGCTGTTTCTTTCAGGCTAGTTTACAGAAAGATTGAAGACAGTGAACAAAATAAAGGTATTATTTCTGAGCTCTGTTTGAAATGGCCTCTCATGGCACTTGTGTTACTCATCAAAATATTTGTACAACCATTGCAGTTTTTACTTAGATGACTAGTCACACCAGCAGAGCTACAAGATTATACTTCATACTGGTGGCAGAAGTGCGAAGCACTTCCAATTTTGATACTGTATTTACTTTTTTACATAGTGGAGGACTTTGCACTTACCTCCCACTTCCTGATTTCCTCTACTGTTTCCCAGCTTTTGCGTAGCAGCTGTATTAAATTTTTAGCCAAGAAATACACAGTAGGTCTTTCTGTACAGCTTGACATTGCTTCTATGAAAATAATTGCTGGAAGTCTTACTTGGGTAATGGAGACATTCCTAGTTAATACAGAGTTGTACATAAAAAACACTCACAATAAAAGGTTTTGTAGAGTCCATTACAGTGACACTAACTTTCTGAAATATTAACCTGTGCTTTTTCTGAAGCTCTCTTGCGTCAGTATCTCATTTTCTACAGTTACCATCTCTGAATGCCCTCTGACTCAAATAAGCATTTTTGCCAGCATACACAAGTTATATATACAGAACAAGTTGTTCATTGAAAAATGCGTTGTTTACCTCCTCACCATCTTTTCTCTCACAGCATTCCATCAAAATGTAGTTCCTCAGAATCTGTAAAATCCTCTTTTTTTCAGCAGACACTACTTAAATCACTAACAATTTTTTGAGAGAAAAGCAATTGCTACATTTTTTGTTCAGTATGTGAGTTACAGTACGCCCACTAGATGCCACTCTAGATAATCATAAAGACTATAATGGGTGAAACTCCACTAATGCTTCTCTGTTGTTTCAGATTAATATTGTACTTAGTATTTTCTGTCACAGCACTGTTTATTAGCTGTAAAATGCTGCTTTCCCTTCACTGGGTGCCAGCCAATACATGCTGTTAAATGCTGTTTTAGCACTCTTGCAGGTATTCTTCAGGATCTGACAATCGAGTGCTTATAAAATTATTTAAATTTTCTTATTTCTCTAATTGCAGGAATAATAGCATTTTTTCCAGAGCAATAGATAGCAAAGAGAATTTCAATATTTACCTCCAAACTAGAAATCCATCATTTTAACAAGATAACTGAAAGTGTACATATAAAAATAAAATTGGAAGGAAGTATACTCCTTTTTAATCTTTTAAAGTTTTAATTAAAACTTACGGTAGAGTATGTTTTGCATTTGGATAAAAACATGGGAAAATGTGGTTTATACTTTTTCTTGTATTTGTGTTAATGTTTAATGGCTATACAAAAACTTTCCAGTGTAAATTGTTTTATGTAAGAGGTACATAGTAGAAAGAAATTTCATTTTATTTTTGTTTCATAGAAACATGCATGTAATCATAAAATTGGACAATCATGTGATTAATTAGTAAGTACAGTGTTTTTTCTTGGTATTTATTTAAATATTAGAATAACTTGGTCCAGGATTATGTATCCTGTTTATAGTTACCAAATTCACTATTGGAGTATGTCTGCTGTATTTCTTACTCTGTTTCATAATGATATTTTTACATTGGAGTGGCAACTCTGTCGGGTTTTATGGAAGATGGAGAATTTTACACTGGCATCTGTATATCCTAGTAAGAAAAACAGAGGAACAGCTGGTGGTATCAATATGTTTTTATGCAGTTTGGGACTGACCGCAGACAAAAGCAGAGCAGGGAAGTTGCCTAGGCCAGGAGATCTTCAGGGATGGTGAAAACAGTAATCCTGCTGCTTATTTTCTGTGTGCAGAGCCAGGGAGGCTATGATGAGCCGTTGAACAGGGGTTGTTGTTGAAGTTTGGCTTCACTGCTGACAATGACTGTCAGCTACTGAGATCTTGAGCCAGATCCAGCTGTACATTTCTGTATATTATTTATTCTAATTTCTATCTGCAGCATTTTTTGTTGAAGCTGAAATAAGATTTTTCTGGAAGCAATTTGGTGAGATAGAGCTGCTCATAAAAGGAGATTAAGTACTTGAACAAATTATTAAATTCTGCGTGCTCCCCACTGTTGCTGGTATTTTGGTGGGGTTTTTTCTGAAGAGCGACAGTCTCTTGCTTGGTTTGGCAAAGCTTCCTTCATGTCCTTCCTTCCTGACAGAAGGACAGATCCCCAATGCCGGACTCTTTGTATATTCCTTGTAATCCTATCCCTACTTCCAGTAAAAATACTGTAGCATGAAACTAATTTTTACACAAGAAACAGTTCATCCTATTAAGGAAAACTTTTTTTCAGAACTGTAGTTCAACCGTATCATCTTGTGATTAATTAAACTGATTAAAAATATTATGGCACTAATGTTGCACATATATTTAATGAAGGAAAAGAGTGAGCATACAAAGGAGTGAGCTGTCATTAGAAACAGAAAAAACATTTTGAGACAAATTTCAGAGGATAATAAGCAGTATTTTTTGAGGAATTAACTCTGGCATAAAAATTGTTATTATCATCTGTTGTGACATCCATAAAAGTTGAATTGCTCTTAGAAATTTGTTAAACAGATGAAAGATAGCAGAAGGTTAAGCAGAGATTGATTAGTCAAAAAATTAATCACTTCTTTTTTTTTTTTCTTAATCAATGAATCATAGTAAAATAAAATAATGAAGCCATTTTAGCATTTTAATCTGTTATGGCAAACTGAGGACCTGTATTTCCTTATACAGGCAGATAAAATTTACTTGAAAATCTCTAGGCCATCTTTCAAGTCCTGGAAAATAACTTCAGGACTACACATCTGAATGACAAGATATCAAAATGTTAGTTCACTGTCCTTAACACAATTTGCTTCAATTTCTCTTTGAAATAATTTGAAAAGGGTTTATAAATGGAATTTCATGGTCACATAATCTGTTAGGAGAAGCATGAAGGGCCCAGAGCCAATGTCCTCTGAAGACAGTGTGAGAGACCTGAGCTTGTTTAGTCTCATGAAGAAGACACTAATACTTTCCAAGTATTTCTGAAGTTGCAGGTGTGCCATGGAGCTGAACTTTTTGAGGTGGACCATAAAACAGATATGACTATACTAGGTAGTTCCCGTTACCTTTCCTTATGGTCTTGCTTTGAGAAGAACTCTATACAGAATATTGAGGGAAAAAAAACCATCTTGTTAACAGTTAGTCTAATGGCTTATGGTTTATGCTCAGCTGTGTTGACATTAGAGTTTCTTTCCTTTCAGAGTGAAATCCTGGCACTATTGAAATCAGTATAAGCCATGAGATCTGGTTGCATGAAAGCAAATGTTTTATTAATCTGCATTAGTTTCTCAATGTATAAATTCAGCCATTAATTTTCATTCATCACAGCAACATGCAGTAAATTTAACAGACCAAATCATCAACTTTGACTACAAAATTGAATTAGTTTACTCTATGTTTTTTGTTTTCCTTTGTTGTTTTATGCTTCGGGTTTTTTCAAATTCCTATTCGTGTTTATGTTGGCCTCTCTAAAATGCAAATTAACAGAAATGAAGATACACTTATGGCAAAACTGTCTTGAGTTTTCTGATGGATTGTTGTATGGCTCAGCAACAGCACAATCTGCAGGATTCACGTTCTTGTCATTCTCTGGAGCCCCTTTTGGTGCTGAAACAGTCTTTTTCAGGGGGCTGCAGCTTTAAATAGTAATAATAAAAAGAGTGAGTTAGTTCCTGTGTTTCAAACCGTATTTGTTCTGACTCTGTATTACCCACGTCATGTCAGCCTAACAGTTCAGAACTAATCGAGTTGTTAACATTAATCTACAATGACGAGAGAGTGTTACGAATAGAACTGTGGGCTTCTCTGCTACTTGAGCTGTAATGCAAAGTGGTTTCAGGAGCAGCTAAGGAATTAAAGGCTGATCCAATGATGTTGTTGCCAAAATTCAGTAAAAATCAAACTCCTTAGCCCCAGTGTAGCATTAAGAAGCAGACATTCTTTATTTGGCTGGATGCATGAGGCGTAGCTCCTCCAAATACTGTGCATGCTGAGTACAGGACATTTTCCGTTTATATACTGTATTTTATATATGTATTCATTGATTGTCCCGGAATAAATATACATATAGTAATCATTTCCCTGAAATCCTTGACATGTGGTCCTTCCTCTCTGCGCATGCATTCATTTGTCCTGGGGGTCTCTTTGGTGGTTCCTGGTGGTCAGTGACCTCAAAGTCATACCTGACTTCCTGGTGAACTGGTAAAAGTTGGCATAACTGGGCTGGCTGGTTGCTTTCTGGTTTTTCTTCCTACAGAGTAAGCATTGTGTGTTTCCATAGGCTGGTGGGTTCTGAACAATAAGCATTGTATTAGCCCACCAGGTGCAAACAATTCCTCATCTGACAATGTTAGAAACAAAGTTAACAATTTACAGTTTTTTTAAATTCTGTGTCATAAACCTTTGGTATTGACAAAATGTTCTCAGGTTTCAAATTTGCTTGCAAATGTTTTTAAGCTGATCTCTCAGAATTGCTGAATTCTTTATTCAAAATTTGGGAAAGGCATGTAAAATAAATACTGTTCTTAAGCCTTGAATTGGTTGTCTTGTGGTGTTGTACTTGTCCCTACCATGAATCACTTGCATTTCAGTAACCACCAGTGTGTTGGCTGATTGTAATGTGCGTATTCAGACTTTGTAAATGTACCTGTTACAACTTTCATGTTCATGACTAGTGTTTTAAAGAATACTTAGACTTAACTAGCTGAATTTGCAAAAGGAGAATGCCTGAATATTTAATTATTTGCTTGCTTATTACTTTAATTTAATTAATTGGATCTTATATATTGGTAGGAAAGTGAAAAACTGGAAATGGATCCTTTCGCCAAATGAAGTGAAAATGCTTGAATTTATTAAAAAAATAAAATTTCATGACCACCAAAATTCTACTCTTTTTTATTCCAGAATCGAATGGAAGAAAGCAAAGCACTCTTTAGGACAATTATCACATATCCATGGTTCCAGAACTCTTCAGTTATTCTGTTCTTAAATAAAAAAGATCTATTAGAGGAGAAAATTATGTACTCCCATCTAGTTGATTATTTTCCAGAGTATGACGGTAAGTATGACATCAGAGCTCATGGTCTGTTTACACTGTAGTAATGGCTAATTGTGCTAGCCTTGTCCAGATGCTAGACAGATAGATCCTTTGATATATTCCTTTAAAAAATATTTTAAAAGTGTAAAATGTGATTGAACTTTTGTGGGATTTTTAGACTGCTGAGATTTCATTTTGTACTGTAATTAGTTGCGGGTAGGATGTCAGAACCTTTATTGGGAAATTGTTGACTTTTAGATGAGTATTGTCATATTAGTAGTGAACCACATTCTGTCATTTTTCGTAAGATAGGATGAGGGTTTAAATTGAAATACAAGAGTTGAATAGAAGCACGTTCCTCAGTTGTACATATAGTCTTTTATATTTTTGGTGTTTTGAGGTTTGCTTTTATATAAGATTGAATACCTAAGGGGAAGTGTCATAGGCTCTCTGTAACACTTAGAGAAACAGGTACCACCCCTTACACCCTTTTATTGATACCCTTTAAAATTGTGTTTTAATTTTACCTTTATTATGTGAAGTTAATTTGTTTGTCCATTAAAAAAAAAAAATTTGGGCTTTGTCAGTGTTTCTACTAAAGCTGTACTTTCAGAAAGTTCTCATGAGGGGAAAAAGCTAAGTATTTTGAGGTAACTGAGTGGAGGAGGCCTTGGTAAGAGAGAAAAATCAAACTCATATAATGAGAGGTCTAAAATGTCCTATCTTTAAAATGTCTAAATGTCCCTATCTTTTAAAAAGAAAATCGATTTTGTCCCGCCAGGAAGGAATAACTGATTGGGAAGCTGAGAAAAAGATTAAAACTCCCATGTTCAAATTTGGAAAGTAATAATAGGAAGAATGTACATTTTGTTTTCTGTTAAAAGGAAAGAGAACAGTAAAAAGCCTGCAGGACCAGATCATATTATTTATGAGTCAGTGTAAATTTAGTTTCGTAGTGCTGTACAGAAGAGAACTGGCAGCTGAATAGAAACATGCTTGTTCTTTCAAATTTACTTGGTGTAACAAGTTCCCTAGATGACATCCCAAAGGTGAGAAGACCCTACGGTCTGCTCTGTTACCTCCTCTCATATGTTGACAAAGCCTGTGTAAAATGCTTGTGGAGAAAAAAGAAGAAGACAGAGCTCAAACAGTTCATAGAAACTTTGTTTCTCCTGTCCTTTGCCCTTGGTGAGGGCAAAAAAACGTTATGGAGTAGCAGGGATGTGGGAGTCAAGACCTGCAAGTCCTCAAAAATGTTTTGTTTCTTAATTCTGCAGGTCTTGCAGGACCTATCTCCAGAGATAAAGTTGCAGTTTGATTTGATTACTTCTGTTGACAGGGTGGGATCTGTGGCTTGCAGAGGTTGCCATGTGGTCCCCTCTTCTGTCCCAGCAGACTGGGGATGTGGGAAGTTAGAGATCTGAGGAAGGTGTCAGAAATAGGTATTTTTCAGCTGGATCGCTTCTCTCACCTATTTTCCTGCAGAAGGGGGAAAGTAGCCTAGGGATGAGAACTGCTGGGCAGGGTGGCAAATTGGACAGATTAAATTAAGCTAAGGAGTCCTGCTGCACAGTGCATTTTTAAGAGCTTTGGAAGGGAGGCCAAGCCATGCTCCTAGGTCAGTGTATCGTATGAAGACATGCTTTAACAACAAAAATGCGAGAACTGACTCACAGGCTGGGAGAGGGAGAGAGAACAAACACAAAAAGAGGCTACAGTTGGGAGGAAAAGAAGAGAAAAATATTGATGTAGCACTTGTGTAGATCTTCATTCTGTCATATAGAGACAGATGTTGAAAACTGCTGGTTAGGGAGAGCAGTGGGCAAGAAAGCTACTAACTCATATGGTAGTTCTTTTCTAAGTCTCTTACTTAGACCAGAACCACTTTGCAGTCCAAATTTTACATTACCTCATTCAATGTTTTTCAGTGTTCCTGAGGTCGTAAACATAATTTTCCATACTGGAATTTCAGTCAAATAAAAGTTTAAATAACATAAGAGCAGAAGTGTGCTAATTTGGGTATGTCTTCTAATAGGCCAATAGATTTTGAGAAAACACTGTGTGTAGCTGCTGTGAAACTCTTTAACAAAATTCTAGGAAACTGTTTAAAAAACTAAGTCATTTACATTGAGGAAATCATTGTCTTTGGAAGCCTAGTATTCACATTTATTTGTGCTATTGTGAGACTTCTTTATTGCTGCTCTTTATATCTGTAGAGTCTGGTTGACCAAGCTAAAGGCTAGAGCCAGTTGTATTTTAGAAGCTGTAGAAGTGCTGGGGACAGCCCTCTGTCCTGCCTCAGAGAGCTTATGATTTGTTTACATGCCTAAATCTCAGAAAATGTGTTGTCTATGTATGTATGTGCATATATGTATATCTGTTCATGTGCATACACCCTTATATTGCAGAAGCTTATTCCCCCTTCACATGGGTTTGCAGCACACCAGAAAGTATGTTCTTTCTCCTCCATATATTCCCTTCCTAAATTTTACAGTTATGCAGATTGGAAGTGTTACAAATTTTAAGCTTGAAGTATTAAAAATAAGGCCTGTTATCCTGTTGTTGAAACACGTGAACATATGCTGGGCACCAAACTATTGGTTTTATAATTACTGAAGGACAGACCTGCACGTAACAGCTGGGTGATGGTATTTATATTGCTGTGTATCAACAGCACTAATGAAGAGGTAGGCAACACCACAGAAAATGCATGTTCTGTAGAAACCCACGTTACAGAAATAGGAGAGCAGCGGAACAATGGCTTTTGGTGGCAGCACTAGAATAATGGAACAGAATTCAGCAGCATGTGGCTTATTTTCTTGCTTCTGCAGTGCTCTTTGGCTGTGAGCATGAATGAATCCTCACTGTTCCAGGCTGGAAGTAATTACTTTACCTTCTGTGATCTTTTAGGCTGAAAATGTAGTTTGGCTAGATTTACTCAGTCCTTCTGAGAGTTACAACCTTAATTTAGATCTGATAGGATCATTAACATACATAATTTAGATACCAAGTGATTGGTTAGAACATGAGCCTTTTGCATGCAACAGTTTCAGCTGGAGAGCAGCTGTGTATTTTATTATCACTTAAAGTAAATTAAGTTCTATTGATGACAGTGTCAGACCCCGTTCAGGATATAATTTCACTATGCTTCCTATTAAAATCCATATAAAACTAGTAGATCTTGCAGTGCTAAAATTACTGAAGTATAATTTAAATATAGTAGGTTTAGACTGAACATTCACCATTTCTGTTAATATTTTAAAGATTTCATTGTATGGCTAGGTTTTTTTGTTTCATTCTTTGCATTTATAAATCACCTGTTTAAACAGGTGATTTTATCTTGGTGAAGAAAGAAGATAGCAGGGAAAAAAGCAGCTCTGACTTATTGAACTTCTGAAATTTCCTTCCATCTTTATTTTTAATGGTTCCTACCACAAGGAATGCAGCTGGTATATGATACTCTTGATTTTACTGTTGATTAGTAAAAGGTTCCCAATATTCTCTTACGTGGGGACCACAGACTAAGCTTTTCTTACTTTCTGTTAAAGAAATTGATATATGAAATTGACTTTAAGAAAACCGAATTTCTCTTCTTGCAGGACCACAGCGGGATGCACAGGCAGCAAGGGAGTTCATCCTGAAGATGTTCGTAGACCTGAATCCAGACAGTGACAAAATTATCTACTCTCACTTCACATGTGCTACAGACACAGAGAACATCCGCTTCGTCTTTGCTGCTGTCAAGGACACAATCCTACAGTTAAACCTGAAGGAGTACAACCTGGTCTAACTGTATCTAGGGGGTCCTCCGAAACCAACTTTCCATGATTGAAGATACACAAGAGGGACTGTATTATAACCTGTGAAAACAATTTGCATAATACTAATTTATTGCCGGCCTGGACTCTGTGAATGTCCACAGAGTTTGTAGTTAATATTATGATTTTATTTAAACTATATGGAGGAAAAACAATAGATGCTGAAGTACATTCACAGCACATTTCCTCATTTTTTAGGCAAAACCTTGTGACTCAATGTGTTTCAAATTCGCAGTCGTACATTTACAAAGGATAGCAGTTTTTTGCTATTGAAGCAAAATCGAGCTGTTTTCCTCTTTCCCTAACCCTTTCTCTCCCCCTCCTTTCCTACTCCCCTGATCTTTTAAAAGGTACAATGGCCTTTTTTTTCCCCAGTTGCATTCCTGGGTGAAATGTTTTCTGTTGAGTGATTTGGTCAGGAAAACACTATCATCACAATTTAAGTCATCAGTCATTCTAATTTTACAGTATGTACTTTCTTTGAAGGATCACAAAGTATTGATACTGTGATTTTTAAATTCTTTACGTGTCTTCATTCTGTCTTCACTTCTGAGGCTAGAATATTGGGATTGCAAAACAGAATTACAGTTGTCTAAGGATAATAATTTTAACCATAGTTACACAGTTACGAAAGGTGCACAGAGGACAGTAATGAAGTAATTAAGACACAATCTGGGATGTACATGGAATGTGTTAGAATCTCTTTTTAGTTGCCATGTGCCATTTTTTTCTCTCTTCTTTTATTCACAAATGCCAAATAGAAAAGTAAGACACTACATTTTCCCCAGTGGCTACAGCCTGAAACAGTGTTTTTCTCAGTTGTGTGGGGTGTTTTTTCTTAAGTTAGAGCTTTTTTAAGTGTTCTTTTTCCACTGTAGAAAAATTATTTTTATTGTAAAAAATTCATGTTGCCAAATCTGGCTTTTTATAAAACCAATGCGCTTGAAACATAAGATACTAATTGAAATGCCAAATGGATGGGTTGGGAACTGACCTGATTGCGTCAACTGCCAAATGATTGACACACAGTTTCAGCTCGTATGTTCCCTTTTTTAGGAAGTGTACCATTTTCTAATGCCAAAACCACCATGTAAGTGAATATGCTGTGAGGTGTACCATGGACCCTCATGTAGTCTAGTAATTTAAAGACAGTTTAGATCTCTCCTTTTGTCAGTTTTGACATGAGATTGTTTTCTGTAATAATGTCAAGGCACCTTTAGTTGTATTGCAAGAAGTTATCAATGAGAGATCGTGTTCAGGAACCATTTTTGATAAGGTAGATTGTTAATTGATTCACAGGCATTTGATAGGCTTTCATGAAAAATAGCCTCTCTCAATGTTCTTTAGAAGAGATTTATAAATGTAAATGAAGCAGTGAGAAAATCATTCTTGAAATTTAAATGTGCAATTTTTTAACAACAAAAATGCAGCACACATTAATGAGCCTTTATTCTGCAGCTTAGGTTGAAAGGTGTTTTTTGACCAGGTGCATGATTGCTAGCAAGAAGACTCAAGACTTCAGACATGTAATTGGATTGATTATCTATAATCCCAACTCAAGTTGGCACTAGAGTGCACTTAACACAAAAATGGCTGCCACATAGCAGCAGATGGGAGGTGGAAAAAAGAATGGCTTATTAGTTGATTACCAAAGTTAACAATAAATACTAATGAGACATTTTTCATCCTTAACCCTCCCAAGTCCAAAAGAACAATAATAAGAACAGTTGCTATTTTTTGCTCCCTCTGAAAACACCTTGTAATTTAAAACTGGTTGTAGGTATAGTGCAATTATGAATGCTATAATCATTGTACATACATATATATATATATATATATGGCAGCATCCATACTGGCTTTGTAATCATTAATTTTTGGCAAATTGAATGTGCTGTATTGATATGTATCTATGTAATTGTATTGTATGTCTTATAGCTAATTCACATTTTAAATAATGTTATTTTATTTACTTTTTTAAGAGAGAAGAATGTAAATTTTGTCAGTTTATTTCTGACTAGGGATTTGTTGTTGTTTTTATTTACAAAACGAAATACTATAGTACAGAGCGGTACTAGCATCGTGCTGTATAAAATCTTTTGCACATTCCTGAGTAGAAGTAAATTGGAGACACCAAGACAGAGATGATTCACATTCAAAATAGTGCTCAAATCTTGTCAGGGCTTTATATAGCTGGAGAAAACAATCCTATTAGAAGAACTTATGCCAGTATATCTCATATTGGAACATAAGCTTTAAATATAAATTTAATTTTTGAGTGATTCGCATTAGGTTACTTTTACTTCTCAAATAGTCTTTAATGGAAAAGTAAATTCAGAGATATTTCAAACCACTGTACGTAAGTACTAATGCATATATGCTGTTGCCCAAAAAATACTGTGGTAAAATGCAAAACATCCATCAATTAGTCTTTCAGAAACTGCGGAAACCTTAGGTATAAAAACAACAACCAAAAAGTCACTATTGTTAATGATTTTAAGGAGTTAAAGTGTTTTATTTAATGAAGCTAAAACAGGTAGATCTAGGTTATAAAAGGTGACACTGACATTCTGAATAGGGGATCGGAGCAGTGACTCTTTCTTACATACAGCTTAACAAAATTGGTCCTGATCATGCTATAAATGCAACAGAGCTTCTGTTTTCACAGTTCCACTGTTGATACCATCCTTTTTTTAACCTGGGAATACATTGCCCACACTGGATTCAGTGCTATAAATGGAACTGTAGCAAAAAAAAGGAAAAAAAAAAAAGAAAAAAGGGAATAAAAAAGAAGAAAAAACACAATGAAACAAAAAGCTACACCAGACAGTGGTGTCTAACAAAAATTTGGGGTTTTTTAATTTGTTTTTTTTTTTTCATACGAGATATTGGGAGGGGGAGAAGGAAATGTGGTTCCAAGTTTTGTAAAAAAACAAAACAAAAGTTTACTCATGCTTTATAGTTATATTGTGATTGCAAAAGTTTTCAAGAGTGTGCGCCACTGGGCTATTTTCTGGTATTTTTTAGGTGAGTTGAACCTGTGGCAATGTTTAGATCATTTGAGCATGTTCTGGAAAAAAAAATATTCAGCATGCCAAGGCAAGCTTTACATGAATCACCTAACACAGCATTGCAGAATGACAGTTTACAAAACATTTTCTTTTTAAATAACACAGCTGTTCCCACTTGTAGTATATTCCATTGTGGTGGTGGTGGCGTTGCTGTTGTTTTAATTGGTGGTTTCTACTATGCCTTATAGTGCTTAAGTCCAGAAGTTTGTGCCTCTAACATGAAGCTGAAGGCAAAAACATCAAGAGAGAAACCCTTTTAACTTTGCCAAAATGACGTGTTTTCTTTGAATGTTATAAATGGGGGAGGAGGGAAGGAAAATGTTTTGGGAACCTGTGTATTCTAGATGTTCACTAGCACAAGAAAGCTGTAATATGTGTTTTGCAGAAACCTGGAACTTGCCTTTTTCACAAATCAACTGGCACTGTCCTTACAGATGTAAGATGATGCAGCTGTAGGGGCAGTTTACTTTTTATAATTCAGTCTCTTTCGATTGTCAAGGTGTATGGACTGTACTTTTTAATCATACTGCCACATGATTGTGCATCACTTTTTAAAGTTTGAAAATGGAGAAGAGACTTTTAATGCTGGATAACAGTCAGAATTGACTGCATGATTTGCAAAAACTCTATATGGGGGAAAAGGGCTGCATATAGATATTGCTAGACTCCCAGCCTTGAGTTGTAGGGTGCAGAAAACTTTCAGATTACTGAACCTCATGACTCTTTCCTTGTTAAACATTCTTCACAAAAGAATGAAATATTAGGAGAAAACAAGGACATGTTAACCCACATGAAAAAAATAAAATTTAGACATTCAATTCATTACATGTGCTGCTATTCTTGGAGCTCTGTGCGTAGTTACCCTGCAGACTATTACATTAGTGAACTAATAAAGTGTTCACAGCATATTAACAAGGCCTACACATGATCTACCTCTAGTTAAGCGATCAGTAAAGTAGATATGTTTCGGAGAGACTGACATAAGTGAGTTAGAAAATGTAAATGTCCCGGTACTACATTAACCATGGTATTTTAGAAATTGACACTTTTGCAAATACAGTTCCTCTTTTGACATAAACCATAAATTCTAAAATTTAATAGCCATTGAACAACTAAAGCCTGTCCAGCTTGTTAGTTTAGTAGAAATCTTGCGAAAAAAAAAATCTTTCATTTGGGAAGTGGAGCTACTGATATTTCCTCTGTTCTGCCTTTTGGTTATCTATAGCATTTTGAGTTCTATCACTCAAACAAGAAATTTTTCTATCTAGTCGATACATTGGGGTCACAGTTTAGATGATTATAGAATTTTACTGTAAGTTTATCTTGAATGTTTTCACAGTAGTCATGCTGCAGGTAAGAAAGGAATAGAGATTTAAAGTAGTGTCAAAAAATACATGAAGTTTAATGTAAATTAGTGGAAGTTTTTTTCTCTCAAAATACGATTTAAGCTGATTCCTCATTTACCATGCTGCAGGAAATCCTTATTTGACCAGTTTTTAATTTTTTTTCTTTAAAGGAAGGAGCGTCAGATGCATTTTTAAACTTGAGAGTATTTAAAAATAACATTTGCTGTTCTAAAGTGTCACTTAAATGCATGTATTGTGTGCTGCTTGAGGGACAGAAATAGTTTTTCTGAAAAACTAATATTGTACAGTTACTGCCCCTCAAAAATGTTGCTGGTTAAAAATACAGTATTTTTGGCCGCACCTTCGTAGTATAGCATCTTCATTTCTTGAAATTTAGTTTTTCTGAAATATTTGGGCTTATTGTTCTCCCAAAGTGCTTCTTATTATGGTAAATGTTGGATAGATGTGTTACTGCAAAATTACTTTTTAATTAATACATGCTCCATTCATCATTGTCTAAATATTAAAATTTCCAGAATATCTTTATTACAGCCAGATGTTCAAAACATTCAGCGTTTGTTACAGTGGAGATGGCAATTTGACAGTATTATAAAAGTTTGGGGTTTTTTGGCTTTTGTACAATGAAAACTCAGAAGCACGGGAGAAAAGAAATAAAACCTGTGCCTCAGGAAAAGAAAACAGACTTTGCAGACAGTGAGGCAAACTTCTTAAGGATTTTGGATGATTGCAGTAGTACTGCAAGAGCAGTGTGTTCCTTAGATCGTTTTGTTCACCTATGTCGTGATAGGAGTAACAGCAGGAGGTCTATGTGCTACTTTGCAGGAGTTTGACTCTCATACCTGGTCAACAATCAGTGGATCTCAGATCTTCATTACTGAAGAAACAGTATTTCAGCCAAGTTGCAAAAATCAGTTTGGTCTCTATTAAGTGAACAAAAGACTTTAAGTAAAAGATTCCTGGAATGGAACCAGTTTGCCTAAGCAAGGACTAGAGTGAATGGTTCCTCATTTTAATTTCCAGTTGCAGTATGTATGGGAGAAGGATCAGTCACTAGGAAAGGATTTATTTTATGTCTGTGTCTAAGTGAAGATAATGTCAACAAAATACAGTGTTGGTTGTGACTTTCAGATACGTGAAATAGATGTAGAAACTGTATCTGTCTGATAAGTTGTGCATACTTGTGATTAAAACTTTACATCAGATCCTATGATCGTCTCACCCAATTACCAAGCACTTTGTAGGATACTGTCCCAAACACCTAGGAGTTCCAGAATATTTATAAACTGCCACAAAATACACAATTGCCAGATCCTCAGGAGCACACTTGGTATCAGTATCTGATATGAAGGCACCAGACCCCCTCTCACAGCTCATTACTACCAAAAGCATCTACCCTCCAAGACCTCCTCTGATCCTGGTTTTCATCTGCTGGGAGCTTTCTCTCTCTCTTACGTCAGCCCTGCTGCTTTGCCAATGAACTGGGTGGAAAAAAAAAAAAAACCCAACACCTTATTTTTGCTCTTCTTGCGTGACTGCTTTATTAGTCTAATTTTCAGGGATTTCAGCCAATTTGGCTGAACAATGGTTCCAACATTGTGCTAAGCTGACCAAGGGGAAGAGGTAGAATTTTGTGGCCAAGAGGCTTAGAAATGAGGAAAAAAGGGAGTAACACTTTCCTCTCTGTAAAACCTAGTCCTACTGCTGTAGTATCTAAACCCTTTATTTTGTGCACTTTGTGGGCCATTAGCTGTTCTGGCTTTGAAGTGTTACACTTTTCACTTTGAAAGGTCTTGACTGCATACTTATTCTAAAAAAAAACCCAACAAATTCTAGAACAAGGAAAACTCTTTCTTGCTCCCCTTTAAGAATCAAAAGTTTCTGTGTACATGGACTAAATGCAACTGTAGTCAGACTGATGCCAGTAAGTCAAACTTAGTGTTAAGGATGGAAAAATTCACTAATTGGACTTTCATTCATCTCACAAAAAAACCCCCAAAAATACAAAAAACAAAGCAAAACAAAACCCCAAACAAACCAAAACTATTTCTTTTCCAGTAAGATCTAAAAAGAAAATGTTTTCTATCCTATTTAAAATGCTGTGTTGCTGGACATGACATTCAAGGTTTACTGTGTCCTTGTCCAAGGCACTTCGTTCTCCATTCACAGTCATCTATCACACTCATTAATTGCTTCCTGCCATCTAAGGAAAATACAGTATTGCTTTATATATGTGCACTCTGGAATACTTTCTGATCCTTGTGAATTAAATGTAAATTGGTCTCGTAAAATTCAACAATTGATGATATGTAGTACAGCTGAAGAGGAACACACTTTCTGCTTAATCTTGTTTCTTGTTCCTCCTGCCGTTTTGCTCTGATTATCTTTTTGTGTCCTTTATCCTATTTGCCACAAAGAGAGAGTTTCTTGGCATACCAAATTCAATTCTGGTAGTCATTACAGAAGTGATCATACTGGCTGCATTAAGGACAAATTGTGAATAAGAACAGCTTCAGAAAGTTCCTGTAATCAGGGGCAGATCCAATTAGCCTTTTGGACAAGCATTTCAGAAAACAAAACTATAACACTATAGTTGGAATACAGACAATTGAAAGATGTAGTCAGCAAACATGGGCCAAATTATGCCGTTTTAGTGTGTTATTTTGCATTGTCAGTAGAGAGCTGTTTGCTAAGATGTTGCTGAAAATTTGCCTTTTTTCCTGCAGTCTTGTATGAGGTGGTTAATGCAATGATTAGGCTGGCACTCAACTGAAGAGATGCATTAATTTGACAATAAGTTCAAATGTATTCTTGCAGAGACTATTGCATAAGATTACTTTATATGATGCTAACAAAAGCAAAAAAGAGATTACTTGCATGCAGTAAATATTTAAGATATTGCACTTTTATACATTTATTATAAAGAGGAATCACTCTCTCCCTAAAAATAAAATTCCATTTATCTCACAACAAAGTATCTGGAGTCTCTTAACAATTGTCAGTTACTTGTGCACACAAGTGTGATTATTGTATACTAGAGGTTCATTAATCTCTTGTCACATGCTGCAGAATACTCGGTTTATTTCAAATGCTGATTTTGGAAAGGCAGAATAATGTTCTTATGAGTATCTTGGTGACTACTTTTCTCGGCATGTTTTTAGGATAACCCTCACAGTTACTGCTAAGATCTGATTTATTTTAGCTCAAGAAATTAACCGATTTAGTATTCATTATCAAGGTTTTTCTTCAAGTGCTTTAGAACTTCACTGTTCTATCTCACTTTGCTGAAGTTAAGCAACCTGAGTGTAATTGAGAGGCAAACGGCTAGATATAAACTTAGTCAAATTTGATACTTCCCTTGCGTAATAATCTTTTAACATATAAATCAAGTGTATGACCATAATTTAGCTGATGGAGCTATTCCTCTTGAATTGCAACAGACTGTGGTGGTACTAAGAGGAAATCAGTTTTCTTTATCTTATATACATAATCATATTATTCAGATTCTTTACAAGATGTCAGAAATGTTCAAATAATGTTATGACTAATACATGTAAAAACAGCTTAATTGATTTTCGGTATTATTTAATGTGGTCTAGAAATTGTTTGAATCTCTTGTAAGAAATTATAGAAATGGTGCTACAAGTGGAAGATTTCTGTGGTTATGGATTAAACAATTCTCTTTTGATACATATTCACACTCATACATGCTGATTTTATTTCTGCTAATACAAAACAAAAGCAACTCCACTGTAGATAGGAAAATGTAATCCTCGGTTAAAAACCAGAAGAGAAAAACATTGTATAGCTAGAAGGTAGATACAGGGCTTAACCTAGATGATTGTGTTCAATGTAAGTGATCACAACAAATTTCCTAAGCAGGGAAAAGTTTACGTAAACTGAAAAACCATTTGTGAGTCATTTAGATGACTGTCCACTGGTTCAAGGTTAATAGAAAAAAAAAAAAACAAACTGGGTTTGAGATACTTTATTAGCATCTCTCTAAGAGACTCCATTAAACATTTTGCAGTACAAAGTAATGCAGGTTAAAAGTTCTTTCTCCCTTGCTCTGATGTTGAAGAGTTGAGTAATACACACTCATACTCACAATACCTACCTTGCAGAGCACTTAGATGGATGCCTCTAAATTGCAGCAGTGGGGAATGGTGTAATACTGCAAGGCATGGAAGGCAAACCTTATGTCCCCAGTCATGAGGATGAAAATGGTTTTGCTAGTTTACCTGCAAGATACACATAATTTAATTATTTTGTCTTCTCCGTAGAAAATACTATTATGGCTTCAGTATCCTAGCGCATAGTCTTTTTAATTCTTTACTCTTCAGTTGTTCTAATGGAAATAGTAAAGAGTGGTTGTTTAACCCTGGGCTGCAAAAACAGCTTAATTCCTTTCCCGAACTCTCTGTCTTTAAATGTCCTGATATGCTGTCTTTAAGAGCCATGAGTATGACCTTTGTTCAGCGTTCTTCTGTTGCACAGCAAGCAAAAAGACAGGTCCTAACCGTGAGAAATTAATGAAAGGGCAGACGAGTTTAGCTGCTGCAGATTCATTTTCTGAAATCTATTCATATTGGCATCGTCTTTGCTTTCAATAATTCTGTGACCAACGCAGTTTAGGAGAAGGAAAATAGTTCCCCTTGTCTGCCCGGAGGTCTTTTGAGTAAAAATTTGATTCCACTAACATCTGTGAAAAGAAATCTGCTTCTCAGAGGGAGCTTCTTTTACAGCTGATGGTCAGAAATTTCCAAACATTAACTTGGTAGTTGAAGATCTGTAAGTGACAGAGGTTGAAGCATTAAAAGAAAGTATTTCCATCACTTAGGCTGACAAGACTTTATTTAAAATGCTTATGGGTACATGGAAATTGCTATTCAGTGCACAGCGGTCACCTTGCCCTGTTGTGTCACTTGTGAACCCAGGGCCCTAAAGAGTGGAAGTTTTAACAGAAAGTCGTGTTTGATGTTTCTGCATTCAAAGCAAGAGCAGATCTGCTGCTGCTTTAGTGGAACAAAATTTCTCTATGACAGAGACACCTGTTTTCTTCCTTCTCCCTATCATTTTTATTTAAAAAAACAAAACAAAACAAAGAAAAAACCTCCCTCAACAACAACACCAAAACCCCAACAAACAAGCAAAACCTCCTGAAAGAGCTGGGAAGGCTAATGACAACCTACACCCACATCCCAGACAACAGTTTTCAGCTATGTTGTTTGAGCCTACAAGTGCCCAGCAGGTTTACAAATATGACCACTGGCTGTTAACGTAGAGCCTGTAATTACATCAAGCCTGTAATGTCGGGGGGATTCAATATGCAGTATCAAATATGTATGTACTGTTCTTTAAGAAGATGCCTTTCTCAAGTGGCAAGAGAAGAAGTAGCTAATGATAGATGGCCATTAACCATGTACAGAGATCTATGGTGAGAACAGGCAGGACCCTGGATTGTGAAGCATCCACAGATCTAAGGTACTGGTGCAGGAGGAGGGGACTTTCTTACTGCAGAAAACTATTTGAGTAACTACTTATGCTTAGGCCAAAAGTACACTGGAAAAACAGCAGTGTGGAATAAATCATACCGCTTAATTAAAAATTCCTTTGAAAATAAAAATGGTAAAGTCTGAAACATTTTGCCAAGACTTCAAGGTTGTCATTAAAGAAAATACAAGTTGAGAATATCTGTGCATATCTGTGCATCTCCTATAAGTTCAGGAACTGTGACATTTGGAAAATGGGGTATATAAATAATGACATCAAGAATTCAACACAAAGCCAATGGCAGGCCACACAATTTTACTTCTTTCATCAGAGACAGGTACAAACGCTTTTAAGTATATTTTTCTATTTGTACATGCACATTTCTATTGTCATAGCAAGCACATCCAGGCATTTTGTGATGTCTGAGAGTGCCACAGTCTTACGGATAACGCTTACCTATGTAAAGAATTTTCAGAAAGTTATTGTAAAAACATTGTAATTTCATAGATGTCAGTGAAATCTACAAGTTGTATTTTGTTTGATTTTTTTTTCATTAAATTAAACAAGTTTATTTTAAAGGTGTTTTCTACAAGAGCCTGACTTTCTTGATCTTTTACATCTAAGGACAGCTACGGTTTTGCTGCTGGCTGAAGGGGATTAGGTTTCACGGAGCGTAACGATAATGAGGAAATCATGAATGCTGTGCTCAAGAGACCAGAAGTACCTTGCGAGAGCCAGGCGCCTCTCCCGACCCCGCCTCCTTGCCCTCTTCGCAGAGGAACGGGAGGCGAGAGAGGGAAGCGGGCCAGAAGCTGCGTGGCTGGGGCTCGGGACCGGCTGAGGAGGAAAGCCAGAGCTGCCCGTGCGGTGCTGCCCGCGGGGAGCGCGGCTGGCCGGACACGCGCTGGGAGCCGCGCTCTTCGCCCCGGCCGCCCTCTTAACCCGCTCTGCCGCGCTGCCCCTCGCACGGCAGCCCTCCTCTCCCTGCACACCAGCCTCTCGCCCCACGCCAGCCCCTCCAGCCCCCCACCTCCAGCTGAGCCATGCGGGATCACCACAGCCCCTCGCTGCCTCCGCGCTGCCCTGCTCGGGGTCGTGCGGCGTCACCCAGCTCGTGTTCCCCCGCACGCACACACACGCACACCCCGCTGCCCTGCAAAGCGGCCCCCGCCTCTCCGATGCTGTCACCATCCGTCCGCTGCTGTCTTGAGTGAAACATCCACGGCGCCCGTCTGGCTGCGGGTACTGCCCTGTGACACAAGGCGACAGCGGGGCTTGGCAGAAGTGTTAGAGGTGCTGGGGTCATCCTCTCGTCCTCGGCATCCTCTCATCAGTCCAGGGGCGTTCTTTATTTCTTTACTTGTCCCTCTCCTTGCAGTAAGCTGGGGTCATTTAGCCATGCTTACTTAGCCATGACTGCACAGTAGACAGTATTTATTAGCTGTCTATCTATGTACCTCTGCATGTTTGTATGCGTGCGTGTATGTGTGTATGTATGCGTGTCTTCAGAAAGTTCATGCAATTTAGAATCAGAATCCTTGAGGTAGGAAAAGACCCTTATGGTCATCAAGTGCAACCAATGAGTCCAACTGCCAGGTTTACCACTAACCCATGTCCCTAAGTGCCACATCTACTCAGCTTTTAAATTTCTCCAGGGGTGGTGATTAAGCCACTTCATGGGGCAGTCTGTTCCAGTGCCTGACAACCCTCACAGTGAAGAAATTTTTCTAATATTACGCCTTAATCTCCTCTGGCACAACCTGAGATCGTTTCCTCTTGTACTTTTGCTTGTTACGTGGGAGAAGAGACTGACCCCACCTCACTGCAGCCTTCCGTCAGGCAGTTGCAGAGAGTGATAAGGTCTCCCCCGAGCCTCCTCCAGACTGAACAATCCCAGTACCTGGTATTTATAACTGGCAAGAAAGGAGAGTTCCTGGAAGTAGTTTATGTACCTGATACTTCGAAAATGCCAGTTTGCAACAGCTTGGGAAAATTTTAAGTGAGGTATGGAATAAAAAGAAGCACAGAGTTCTGCAAAGAAAGATGACAACTTTTAAGATGTTTACTAGATTAATAATGAAGATTCAGTAACAAGAGAGATATTGCTGTCCGTTCATTTTTATTCAGTAGCAAAGGGAAGTGAAAGGGAATACAACACACAGAAATCATCAGAATTCAAGGGTAGGGAGTACAAAAATTGTTAAAGGGAAGTTTAAATGCCAAAGAATGAGGTAGCACTAAAAAAACAGATACTTTTGAGTATGTTAGAGTAGTATTAGCAGTGTTATAGATCCTACTTGGTTTTACCCAAATGGTAAAAACGTAAGTGTGAAGAAATCAGGAGGCAGGCATACCAGATGCCTTTGTCTGGTATGTGTCTGAAAGGAACATAGCAAGGTGCTGTGAAGTGAGTATTAAATACTTTCTGATCCATTAGTCACTAAGGATAATTGTGAAAAATATTGGCTAATAGGGCTGGATAACCTGCAGCCAAAAATTCCAAAAACATCTTGTTTCATTTAATGTAATATTTTAATAAATAAGGAACTCCAAGGGAAACACTAGAAGAGTGGAACAATGCTGCTGTTGTGCTACTATCAGCTGTAGTTTAACTAACTAAACACTGCCAACAGTGAGCACAAGTAAACACCCTGATAAATTTTCAAGAACATTTGCTTAATGTTGCTGAGTGCTTTATGATAAACTGAACAGCAGCAATTACACTCAATCTTCCTGTTCCAGCTCTGCCATATTTGTGATGTGATCCAGTGGAATTGCTCTCCTGCCTTCTATGTGCAGTCAGTGGAGCACAGGGAGTAAAACCAGTCCATCCAAACAGACTTTTTTGGGAAGTAATGAAGTTATTTATAGTGAAGTTTAGGCTACTGAAAGATAATATAAAAGTGCAAAACTTCATTGTATGTGCAAGCAGTAGAAACATGTATTATTCCCCAGACAGCATTTAATCCAAAATGTTTCTAAGTCCCTCTGAAGCTGCCCTTACTTATTGCATTTTTACCAGCATTATAATAAACCTCAGAGGAGACTGCTGCTGGGGCATCGCTCTAACAGGAGATGCTGGGTTTAAGCTCTCTGCAGATCCAGAAACATTTACGTAACATTAATCTTAATTAGTGGTTTTAATAATAAAATTATGTGAATTCTTTCCTCATACCTCAAGACTGCAGACTTATAATTAACGTGCAATAAGCTCCTTTATTCCACCACACCATAAATCTTTACAAAACAAAACATTAGTAAATCTTAACATCAGCATGCACATGCACATTTACTTGGGAAAATTGTCCTATGTGATCAACCCTTTAGGATTTATGAGAAGTACTGGACTTATCCTCTCACTTACGTGAATGATAATATGAAAAACGCTTCCTCATTTGGTCGTCCATAATGTCTTTTTCACTTCTCTCAGGACATAAGGTACACCAGGGGTTTTATTTTGCTCTCACAATTTCTTGTTTGTTTGCAGTGTTAGGACAGTGGATAACTTCACATTGCCAGATGAGATTCGCCTACCGTGCAATTAAATTAGCAGAAGCTGGCTATGGTAAGCCTCAGACATCTGGTAGAAAGAAACCTGGGCTGCTGCTGGTTGTTTTCAAAGTATTCCTACTGCAAGGACAAGTTTTCCCTTTTGAGAACTGGACTGGTTTGTGATTTTTATACAATTAATTATTCACATTCTGAGTGCTATTTTAATTCATATCCTTTAACCTAAGCATTTCTGTTGAAGGGTCTGTTAAATAGTGGGCACTTGGAAGGTGGTTGAATCTGGGATATTTTCCACTGCACCAGTATTTGGGGTCATTGAACCCATCAAACTAGTTTGGGCCAGTAAGAAAGTTTCTCTGAGTCTATTCCTTTTAAGGAGTGCTGCTACTGTGAGTTACTGAGCAATGACATGTACAAAGTACACAAAGTGCAAAAGAAAATAAAAGTCAGCCGAAGTAAATAGATATCAAAATGTTGAACAGAAAAACAATAGAATAGCTAAACAAATAGAAACTGAACCCACCACCCTAAAGAGAAAGCCACACATGGCATTAGAGCAAAATTAAGTTTATTTTAATCTCCCAATTTCGGAATATGCATAACATTTGGGGTCTGTTTCTGTTTGAATGTCTGTGTCCTACACAGCTGTTTGCTCCAAAGAAAAGTGGATATAAGCCACTGCCAAATAAAAATCTGTATCCATTTTTCACAGGTTAAAATGACCGTGCTCTATGAAGGCTCAGAAAAAATAAGAGATTTCTTGTTTTTCAGTACTTCTTGAGTGAATGGCAGCAGGATGTCTTATGGTCTTCTACCACTGCTCTTGCTCACAGTCAGTATGAACATACACATAGCTAGAAATAGTTAGGAAAGTGAATATGTGTTAGGAGTAAAACTAAAATACTATTGGTGTCAAGTATTCTGCCTTGAAATCCCCTCTCAATATCAACAATACCCAAAAAGCTACTGTGGGCCATAAAAAAAACCAACCCAGTAAACATTAAAAAATAGAAAAACTGGTTACTTCCTCATTGAACCTATATTAATACATTTTTGCTCATGTTTTTTCCGAAACACCATCTGCCCCACTCCTATACTCATTACCTTTTTTATTCAACCAACTACTTCCATGCAAAGCACATCATGAATTACAAGCCTATGAGACATGTAAACATTTCCTCCTACTTCCTACCTCTACTCAAAATACCGCTTCTCCTCCAAGAAATAGTTGCTACAGAGCACTATTTCATCGCCTTTTTGGCTGGTACTCTCCTGATTTAAAGATTATGTTCATCTTCAAGGAATCATAACAACAATGAAAACTTGATCAGCAGAAGAGAGCAGTAAACAATTGTTTGTGCCTCTGCTCTTGAATAACAATGTGCAACAGAAGAAGGAGGGGACTACCTGTAGCTGTTTTATGATTTTGTTACAAGATATTCACTGAAAATTACTTCTGGCTATCTTCCATGAGGTCAAACATAACCACCCAACTTTACAAAAAGGGGTGATTTACAACTTTTCCTAACTGCATGTAAGCTAGTTTTCAGTAATATGGGCATGTCAGACAACGAGATGTTTGAGTTATAAGGTTTTTTACATCACACCAGATTTTTTAAAATTTCAAACCTACCCCTAGCAACACATAATTTTTTTTTCTTTTTAGCTGATGACAGAATTTTCAGTCCTGATGGTACAATTTATATTGTAATCAGCTCTCAAGAAAAACTGTACTGACACCAGCCATTTACATACTCCTTTGTTTATAGCAGCCTTATCAAAATTGTTGTGAGTTCATATGCCTGAATCTCCGAGAGTGGACATGACTCATTAATGGTGGATTATCCAGAAGAGTTAAAAGGAAATGAGCTTGATGCTCATATCTGGTCTAGGAAATGCCACTGTCTTGACAGATATTTTAGGTGGCTTTATTTCTCTTCAGCTGAACTGTGCTGGTTTTGGTTGGGGTAGAGTTAATTCTCTTCACAGTGGCTGGGGTGGGGCTGTGTTTTGGATTTGTGCTGAACACAGGGTGGATAAAACAGAGATGTTTTTGTTATTGCTCAGCAGGGTTTACACACAGCCAAGGCCTTTTCTGCTTTTCATGCTGCCACAGTGGGGAGAGGACTGGAAGTGCATGGGAGGTTAAGGGGTGACACATCAGGGACAGGTGACCCAAAATGACCACAGGAATACTCCAGAATATTTGACATCATGCTCAGAGTATAAAGTGGGGGCAAGGAAGGGAAGGACATTTGGAGTGATGGCCTTTGTTTTCTCAAGTCACCATTACATGGGATGGGGCCCTGGAGATGGCTTAACACCTGTCTGCCCGTGGGAAGCAGTGAATTAATTTCTTGTTTCAATTTGCTTGTGTACACAGCTTTCACTTTCCCTGTTAAACTGCTTTAAACTCAACCTGTGAATTTTCTGCCTTTTACCTCAAGATTCTCTCTGGTGGGGGAGTGAGTGAGTGGCTGTATGGGGCTTGGCTTCTGGCTGGGGTTAAGCCATGTCATGCATCAAGAGAGATGTAGCAGAATTTTGAATTGACAAAGCCCACAGGAGCTCAGCAGAAAATATTGATAGTCTTGTAATCTTCACAATTCTATTACTCAGCTACAGAATAACCAAACTGTAAGCAGTGCAAGCTTATTGAAAGAAGAAAGTGAGCTGGAAAGAAAGACCATTAGTGTTTGGAAGAAAGCTTAAGCATATTATATAAATATTTGTTCCAAGAATAAATTGCCCAGAGGATTGCCTACATTATACTGACTTGTTCTTAGATAAAGAAATATATGAACCAGAGTGTGATATGTTGGGAAATATTCCCTGAAAGTGTTTTAAAAAGCGTGGAGATGACATCTAGGGATCTGTTTTAATGGTGAGTGTAGAAGTGCTGAATTAAATGGTTGGACTTGGTTCGGTTAGAGGTCTTTTCCAGCTTTACAGTTCTATGATTCTATGAAAGTTCTTTAGACTGTTAAAAGGTGCTTTGAATAAAGCTCCTAAAGGTAAGACATACACAGAAAAAATAATTTTAGACCTTGATTTCTTTCCTTGGAGAGGCAACCCTAATATGGGAACAGAGATGTGATATAAATTTTCATAGTGGTTAGCATAGTGGGAATTGTACTGCTGTGCACATCCTTCCATTGTTCCCACAGAAAACCTAATTCTGACACTTATCTCAAACTGTATGTGTGGGTCATCAAATGCTATTAAACAAGGCAAATATTTACTTGCACTAGCCATGAGTAACACCATTCAGAGAATAGCAACATTCGTATGAAACTCCACAATGAGCACACTCAGATCCTGGTTCCTTTAAAACCTGCCATATCCTCATGTCAGGAAAGTGTTCTAAAAAGTTACTATCAATAAAAACTACAAAAGTATTTCAGTTTCAAATTTTGTAACAACTGTTATATAATTATTTATTCCTGCATATTTACTTTGTAAAGTTGGAGACAGTTGTTTTCCATCTACCTAGAAATACTAAGTTTAGATTTTAAAAAATATTTTATATTCAAGATATAAACACAAATGCCTGTGGGGAAAAATCACTTTATGCTTGTTTAAATATTTGTTTATATTTCTATTTTCTAATGGTTTCACGTATCCCTGTTGCATAAATTTTAAATCTAAAGCTTGTTCCTTGTTATTAAAAGTTTTTAAAACTCTGGATGTTCGAAAGTTCAAGTATCATTAGAAGGTTTGTTTTCTTTAGAATACACTAGCAGAGAAAAACATGATAGGAGGATGACAAAGAAAAGTAGGAATCTCTAAGGAAACTTTGAATGCATGCATGGAGAAAGAAAAGCTGAGGGAGAAAGAAAAACCTGTAACAGTTTAACTTTTAATGCATACTGTGTCATTATGAATTTGATTATCTAGCTTCTATGCAATGAAAGTTTCTCCCCAACACAAAATAAAAGAAAAAAAGGAAAAATCAAAAAAAAAAGAATAAGAGGTTTTCTGCACCTGAAATATCCTTGAGAAGAGTTTAAAAATTATGTTCTGATTTTACAGACCTTCGGTACATTTAGAAGGTCGTAAGGACTGTATTCTCCACTGTTTGCAAACCTCTAAATGAGTCTCAAAATCTGGGACATGGAGTATGACATACTGCTACATTAGCAAGTGTGTCCTAAAACAGCTATGGAGTTGATTCTAGCCTGAGAACAGAAGAGGCTGAACCTGAAAAAATTGCTGGAGCCATGGGATCTTTAGCCTGAAGGAGTTCCCACCTTGACCACCCTCAGCATAGAGGTATATTTGCAATTTTAGCACAAGTGGTTATGGGGCTCTCTGTGGCTACAGTAGTTAAGCAGCTTGCTTGAAGTTCCATGTCCTCAAAGGAGACGATAATAATTGTTCTAAGTCAGTGAGTTCTGTATTAAGGAACATCAAACATGCCCTTTGTAATGATGCTGCTAATGGCAGGACAACTGAGGCAGCCCCTGTCACTGTGCCGCAGACGCGCTGAAGGATGCTTTGCTACAGCTGCTGGCGAGACCTGGATGTGAGTGATATTCCCAGGCTGTATGCCTTCAAAAACACCAAACAGTAGGCTCAGTGCTAAATTCAACTGTATAAGCAAGGAATGAAACACAGGTTAAGCCCAAAAAATTCCTCTAAAATGAAAACTGGCCAACACCGATGGCTGGCACACCCCCCGCCTTTCACAGCTTCCACACACCTTGGGGAGCCAGAGCTCTGCTGCGACAGGCATCCTCCCATCCCCCCTCCCCTTCCCCATCCCTTCCGTGGTGCCTGGTTTTCCTCAGAGAGGAACCAAAGGACAGCCCGGAGCGCCAGGGCACTCTGAGGACACCATGGTGTCACATGTGGCTGTGCTCAGGCCCAGGAGTCGGTGCTTGTAGGCCTGAGCCCAGTGCCCCAGCCCGCCCTGCAGAGCATCCCTCCTGCGCTCCCACATCCTACATCAACCACATGACTTTTTCCAAGAGTCCTGTTTCGCTGGTGTTCATCTTGGCGAGATGTTGGTGAGGGCTCCAGTGCAAATGAAGCCAATAGCTTTAAGCCTTTTTAGCTGCTGCTAGAAAGCTCCACACAGACGCCAAACACATCTCCAGTAGAATTCCTGCTGCCCTGGAACCAGCTCAGGATGAAAACTGAGCCCACAGCAGCAGCTGAAAGAAAACCAGATACTTGAAACTACCTGATAAAAAATCTTAAACTAGGGTGAAGTAGCCTCAGTAAGGGAAGTTTTGCTTTTATGTGGTAGCTGTTTGTGCTCCCACATCTTGATGCAAATGTCTCAGGAATCAAAGATCCCAGTGTTAGGAGCTGCTTCTCTGCTACGACCAGCACCAGAAGAGTCTGTGAGTGCAGTGGGCTGGCAGCCCACTGTACTAGTGCTAACACTCCTTTGCTGCAGACACTGCCTTCAGCTCTGATGCCCGTGGGTCAAGACTTAGCAGCATGAGTGATGTACCTCATCAAATAACCAACCTGGCTTCAAACAGAAAGTTGTCAGGAAGACTGAATAAAACTGTAGATCGGGAACTAAGTTTATTCTCTCAATATTGGATTACAAAACTTTTTTAACACAAAACTGATTTTAAAAAGAAGAAAACCCCAAATACTGATCCACCTTCAGTGTCATATATCTGTTTTACAATTGGTTTTGCCTGTTAACCATGTAGAAATCTGTGTCTGACTGTTGTAACAGTCTACACCGATGTCTGTTGGATTGTGTTGTGAATATTTATAAGAAATACGAATTGTCTGTTAAAACACTGCACTACAGGAGCTTTTAGTCTGTGCTGCTGATATCTTGAAATAGCATGAAGTAACTTTTACTCCAATTTACTTTTCTTCAGTATAATGCTCTACCTTTATGTAATTTAAATGTTATAGTGTTTACTGTTCTCTCTTCCTCTCCTATTTGCTTTTAGGATATCACATGCTGTACAATGTTGCTGTGCTTTAACTGAAAACACTGCAGATGTTATTCTCTATTCATTTACTGTTTTTACCAGGAAAACAGGTGAGCATGAGAACAGTTCAGTGTGTTTTGAAAAACATAGGACAAACAAAAAAAACCCACTAGGCTAAAAGAGTTATATATATATATATTCTGTTTTTATTTTTTCTTACAGAAAAAACTGTAAAACACACTTATTCCAGCTACATGCAGCAGTGTACAGCTATGATTATTGCATGTTGTGCACACCTGGACAAATTGTTTTGTTGAACAGGGTGGCAGTTTGAACATAAAGCAGAATATGCAAATAATACTTGCAGTTTCAGGCCAAGCGTAATTTTGTAGATTTTTGAACAAGAAATAATTACTGTGATTATAGTAAAAGATATAGGAAAGTAAATGGAAAGACAGAATTTAGTAGGAAAATCATAAGGAGCTGCTTCATCTAGAAACTGTGTATAGCTTCGTAAGAGATGAGATAAAAATTTTAACTGAGGGTGGTGTCCTTAGGTAACTTCTGCCCTCCTGTGTACAGCTTGGTTAACATTGCTGAGTCATGGTGGAGTGAGCCCCAGGATGAGCAGCCTGGCGAGGCTGGGTTCCGGAGTCTGGATTTCTCCAATCCTAGAGCTGTTTAGATGAAAATATTTTTCATAGTGTATTAGTTCTGGCTGAGCTGGAGTTCATTTTCCCTCAGCAGCCCCACAGTGCTTGGCACTGGGGGCTAGAAAGGTGTTGATAACACAGCTGTGTTTTGGCTAGTGCTGAGCAGGGCTGGAACAGCATCAGCCGTGTCTCTCAACATTTTGCCCCATGAGCAGGCTGGGGATGGAAAAGGCCCTGGGAGGGGACACAGCTAGGCCGGCTGGCCCAAATTGACCAGAGACACTCCACACCATGTGAGGTCACTCATCACATGGAGTGAGCATTTGTTATTTACAATGTTTGCCTTCTGGAGAAACCTCTACATGTGCTGGAGCCCTGCCCTCCAGGACATGGCCAGACACTACTTGCTGATGGAAAGTAGGGAATAATTTTTTTTCCTTTGGCTTGTAATCATACTTCGCTTTTGTTTTAGCAAACTGCCTTATCTCAACCTACAAGTTGTTTTCAATCTGATTTTGCCTCCCCTGAGCAGCTGAGAAGGGGAAGCGATAGATCAGCTTGGTAAGCGCCTGGCGTCCAGCCAAGGTCAACCCACCACGCATAACTGTCTTGGAGGAAAGAGTTTGTCTAGCTTAAGACTAAGATTTGATGGAGAAATTAGGATGAAATCCCGTGTACCTATTAGCTGTGGTGTAAAATGAGAATCAGTTTGTTTTGAGAGTGAACCTCTCCATTAAAATGTTTGAGTGCAAGTTTAAAATTTTAAACAACTGTGGTGCTATAACTTTAAACGGCCAGACTAAGTTTGACTACTCTCTGGGTTTATCCGCTGGTTCTTCTTGCTCTCTATGCAGCTTCTCCTTCTCTAAAAAGTACTTTCTTTGTTTGTTGTAGAGCAAAACCATCAGAGAAAACGTTAGAGCAAGAACATTAGTATTTACTATTAATATTCATTAGTATTTAGAAAGCTGTGAAGCTGCTGATTCAGGGAGAACAAGAAGAAAGGAGGATGAGGACAATCTTTATGACTGGCAGTTAAGATTATTATGTGAGGATTAGGGGGATTTTATGTTTGTTTTCTGAATAGCCCTGAATTTTTTTTCTGGTAGTCCCTAGTCTTACTGGTGGAGTCCAAGCTGTTTACCTGCTATCTTTTCTGGTATAAAGTCTTCACTTTAGCCTTTTTTGAGCAGAGCTAAATAATACTGCTAGTAAAAAAAAAGAAAAAAAATCCATTGGAGAATAATAGAAGATCTCCAGTCCGTAATCCAAAGATCTCCAGTCTGCATGGAAACTGGATGGTATGCAGAACTGGAGGCACAGCAGCCATGCTTTGATCCCACTCGGCCTCTTAGGAGACTGTTTCCATGTAGTCACCACTCTTTCTCTAAGTAAGATCCTGTTTGGTTCATCTCCCAGGGCTGTGCAGGATTGGTGATGTTTGGGTTCTTCTCTTGTTCTCTTCTGACCTGAATAACCTTTTCAAGCTCAGTAATATTTTGGTTCAATGGAAGTTTTAAACAAGGTGTCCCGGCCTCTGAGGATGGGGTTTCAGTCAACTTCCAGATTCTCCCTCCTGCACTGCTGTGTTATTTTGGGCAGTGTTTTTATCCACCCAGTCATAGAATAACAGAGTCATCAAGGTACAGAGGAACCTTGGGGATTGCATATGCTATACCCCTGCTCAAAGTAGGGTCAGCTGGAGCAGTCTGCTCAGGACTGAGTCCACTTGGGTTTTGAATATTCTCCAGAGATAAAGACAACCTCTCTGGACAGAATGGTTTTATATTAAGTTGCCTTCACATTACATAAAAAAGTTTTTTCTTACATTTAAATGTAATCTCTTATATTCCAGTCTATGCCCATTGCCTCCTGTCCTTTCATTGGACAGCCCTAGAGGAGTTTAACCCCATCTTCTATGCTCTCACCATCAGATATTTATGCACACTGATAGTATTCATTCATAAGTGAAAGTAAACAGAACTATGGGAACAGTAAATTAGCCTCCCTGTGTTCAGCAGCACAAAATGCTAGTATAAGATCCAACTAATGACGGATAGTCTCGCCAAATATTTCAGAAAAACTATTTGCAATTTATGTCTTTGGGCAGTATATATCACTGAATCATAGAGAGTGGAAGACTACTTGTGGTTCAGAGGCAAATCATGAGTAATGCATGGCAGATTTTTTAATTGAGTGCTTGCTCTATATAAGATGACACATGAAAATTTTTGTGTAGTTTTGAGCAAGTATTGGTAGATTAATGTTTAGACTACTCCTTAAAAGGATTTTTTGATAGAGCTCAAAGTGTGTAAATACTGATTGCTGCTGATCTCCCCCTTCTGCATTTTGTCTTGAGAGTAACTTGGGGTTTTGTCTTTGTCCCATGTATCACAGAACTTGTCCAGATACTCCACACCTTCTCTTAGATTTGTGCCAAATCCACATGCAAAAGGCTGATGTTTGAACTCTGTGGTTGCATTTCCATATCACTGAAATAGAAGGTATTTCCCTGGTGATGTGTGTACCAGAGGTAAGATCCCTTTAGGAAACACTTCTTATTGTCAGAGCTGGTCTTTCATTCTAAGAGAAAGAGGATGCCTTTTGTGCATGAAGTTTTTACTTTCCTTACGTAGTGAGGACAGCTTTTGATTTCAAATCTGGTTTCCAGATTCTCTCCTGTCTTCATAGTTGATTCAGCTTATGCAGAGAATGTGAGCAGTGAAAAATGCCAGAGTGTCTTCATCCCATTCCACCTTCAGTTTAGAAAGCTCTGCTCTCAGGACTCCTCGGAGGATAGGACATAGAGGAGCTATTTTGACAAATACAAAGCTATTTATGGATACAAAGTGTTACGCTTCTGCCTATTTACATGTTTCTTTCAAATTCTAGCTAGACTTTCTGGTGTGGAGGGGTGGGCTTTTGGATTTTCTTGTTTTGTTTGAATTTTTGGTGGTGGTGGCAGTTGTGGGGGTCTTTGGGTTGGCTGTTTGGTTTGGTTTTTATTTAATCTTTTTACTTGTAAGTAACTTTTTTTTTGCAACAGCATAATTGTCATCAAAAGTTGATTACATTTAAAAACAGTTGTGGTGTAGAATCATGGAATCACAGAATATTCTGAGGTGGAAATTTCACTCCAGCCCCTCATTCCCCAGTCTGTCCACACTTGCTGCAGCTCCAGTCTTGCCTCTGTACAATGGTTTCTGTAGCTGTGTAAAGAACAAATTTCTCTCTTTCTGCCATATTAAACAATTATTGATGTGATCTTGCCAAAATAAATAAAAAGTATGTATAAATTTTAACTTTTAATAATGAAGGATAATTTGGAAATAAGCAAGACCGTCTCAAAGCAGAGGAGCATTGTTGTGCTGTAACATGCGGCTTGCTCTGGCCTATTTATTCCCTGCATGCTTGTTCCCATATAACACTTTCAATTATATATTATGGTAGCTATATCATCACCTGCATTTTCATTAAATTATTCAATAATGTGGTGTTTAGATTCTCTAAATCCTATAGGAGTTTTATTTTTTTAAAGGAATTTGAGGAATATTTAAAAATGTAAAAGTACTGGTCAGTGTTGATGACCTCCTTAGATTGTTACTGTTTTGGTGGGTTTTTTCACCTTTTTGGCTAGGTTTTTTTGCATTGTATATGAAATTTTTCTGTATTGCAATTGCCATAATTAGAAGACAACCAGAGTGCTTTAGGATTTTTTGTTTGGTTTGGTTTTCTGTCACTGATTCCAGCTGTAGTCCTCCCAGAAAGGAGTGAGAAAGTTTTCCCAGTTCTGTTCTGGGTCTCAACACAAACTATATCCACACCCCCGCCGTATTTTCTGCCTGTCACGGAAGTGGTGAGACTTGGTGGTTTTGGCTGGGTAGTCTTTTTCTCTCCACTTTCTTGTTTGGTCTCAAAGCTGAGTTATGGTGTGGACTAGCGGACATGGCTTGTATACCTAGTGAGATGGCCTTAAGCAGACAGCTTGAGTGTGAAAAGTACATTATTTGGGGAATATTCACTGCCAGTTAATAATGAGTAATGGAACACTGGCTGGCATCAGATCCTTACAGAGAAGCTGGCCAGGTGTAGAGAGTGTTGATTGTCAGCACAAAGTATAGGTGGAGGCCAGGTAACTAGTGGTGTATCACAGGGGGCAATACTGGTTTCAATCCTGTTTAACATCTTTAAGCGTAGAATCATGGGATGATGGGGCTGCGTGCTGATGACACGGAACTCGGAGGAGTGGCTGTACCCAAGGGGTGTGCTGCTATCCGGACCTCCAGGACCTCAACAGGCTGAAGAAACCTCGTGCAACGAATGCAAACCTCACACAAAACAAAGGAAAGTGCAAAGTCTTGGGGAGGAGCAGCCTGATGCATCAGTTTCTGTGGGCTGACTTGCTGGAAGACAGCTTTGGAAAGGTCCTGGAAAACAGCTAGTTGAATATGAGCCAGCAATGTGCCATGGAGGCAGCAGAGGCCAGTTGTATGCTGGTGCACTAGGAGGAGTGCAGCCAGTAGGTGGAAGGAGATGGCTTTCCCCCTCTTCCAAGCTGGTGTGGCCACTCTGGGAGTTGTGGGTCCAGTTATGGTCTCCCCAGTACAAGTGAGGGTTAATCAGAGAAAAAGTTCCTGAAAAGTTTCTTTTGTTCCCTATTTAAAGCCTGTCCAGATGCTACTATCAGTTTTATAGGATACACATGCACACATGCATGCATACACACGTGTGTCTGTGCTGTCTGTAGTCTACCTTTTCTATTCTTTTAGTAAAATTATTAAAGAAATACTTTTAGCATTTATATTTTCAACAGTAGCAGACTCTTGTGGGGGGTGGCGGGGGAGGACAGTAGCTTTTGCTTGTTCAGCATGTGAAATGTTTTACAAAGCCTCATACCACATGAGCAAAACCTGAGAGGATTTGACCAGAGGTTGTAACTTTTGATTCCAATGTTGGTGTTGCTCCAGTGCTTTCCTTCAAGATATTTGGAATGATGGAATTAAGATTAACTTGGTCCTGCACCTCTATAGCATGAAAGAATGGAAGGAAACGTGGAACTTTACTTTGTGTAATTGTTCCTCACTAAAAAATAATGTATTTAGTATTTTCTTGTTTTCTAAGACGCTTATCATTTAAAGGTTTATTTGAAGATACATTGTCATTTCCACCTTTACACTTAGTAGCAGAAATGACATCAAAGTAGCAAGTTATGTAGGTGTCAAATAAGTCATGCCAGAAGCAGACATTCAGATATATGCATAGCAGTAGTCCATATGGACTTATAAATAATTTTTTAAAGCTTTTTTTTACTCCTCTACAAAATTTTGGATGGTTATTATTAAATACGTTTGGAGTCTCTCCCTCTGTTAATTTAACTTTAGAAATGGAAAAAAACTCTTATTCTGAATCATATTCCCTGTCATCAGCACGGAAAAATTCTCCAGAATGTGCTTTTAATATGTGGGATTTTGGAATGCATGAGAGCTGTTTCCCTGGTAACTGATGTGGAAGATGGTTCTGAATCCTACAGAATATGAATGACGTATCTGAAACAGCTTTTGGGTTTTGGGGGGGATGTTTTTTCCCCCCCATCTCATCTCTCTGGCCAAATTTGTTTCCTTATACATCCATGGAATGATAACTTTTGTGTTGTTGGTTAGCAAAAAGTGACAGATAACACTTCAAAATATTGCCTGGCAGAGGTATCAGGAACGCCTATTGGTAAATGACCAAGAGTAGTGAAAACACATTTTATTTTTGGATTACATCCCAACTGGAAAACCACGACTTCTTATGAGTAGTAGAGATTAAATCTGCTTTGGCTTTTCCCCAGGTCTTGTCACTGCCTTGTAGTAGTGGAAATGGTCACAGATTTGTTTTTGTGTAACTAATTGCATTACATTGTGAAGCTAGCTCCAGCATTTATTATAGTACCTCCATGAAAGTGGTAAACAGAATGGGCACAGTAGTCCTCCAAAAGTGCTGAATTGCTATAAGGATTTTCCTCTCTGATAACACTCAAAATTTCCCTTTCCCCTGCTTCAGGTCTCTTCCTTGAAATAAACACTCTAAAAATTTTTCTGCCTCTGTTGGAAATAAAACTGTATGTTTTTGTTATAACCTTATGTATTTTCAGTTAATCAGGGTTGTTTATTTGAAAGCCAATTTTTTTACATCCACATTTGCACACTAGTTCCATTTAGTTCTGTATATCAAACTGTTGTTCTTACAGGTACAGAAAGTTGTTTCCTTCTTTTAGTGGAACAAGCCTACCAACTGCAATGCAAACTGTTGCAGTTCCTGTGTTAAGGTGGTTTCGTTCTTCATGCAACAGTGAATCTCCTAATATAATTACTAAAAGTTGCTATCTTTATTCTCCTGAATATTTCTGCCCGCTTTTTTCTGTAGAGAGTCAGAAATGTGGCCTGTCAGAGAGGATTAAGAGCAGACGCTTGAGGGTACTGAGTTTTGCAGAGCTGGTAAGTCACCTAAAGCTATAAACGTGTTTCTCTTCCAGACCCTTTTCCAGTGGCCATGCCTAACTGGAGAAAAGGTTATTCTTACCCATGTGGCAGTCAGTATTTGGAAGCAGAGGAAAAAGATAAGAACGGCTGAAGTGACTGGGAGGAGGATAATTATATGACATTCACTGAAGTATTTGCATGTCACCTTTAGTCTCTGACCTGGTCAGTAGAATACATACGCCATGTTGTGGCAGTAATAATTCAACAGATAATGTCCTGAAAAAAAATCCACTAAATGTGTTCTGAGAAAATGCTTATCAGAAATGTCAGTGAGGAGTAAAATACAATTTGGCCATTTTTGGGAGTACTTTAATTTTTTTTTTTTAGCACAAATAACATTTGAAATCTTGCTTGTAATAACAGAATCCCAAGAACTTGCTGGCATACAGACATGTTTCTAAGACTCCCATTCTCTAATGCTGCTAGAACGAATGGCTTTAAGGTGTGATTATATACTTCTAGGTATATAATATATCACTACTTATCTGTTCTACTATCGGTATTTCCTGTGCTACCAACTTTTTATTATCTTTTTAGCATTTTTGTTATTCCTAATGTAACAACTACACTTTGTTTTCTAAAGATGCACTAGCTGAGGTCTTAAAAGGTATGTTCCAATTTGTGTGATCGTTTATTTTTCAGCTATTTTAATTAGAAAGATACTCAGTCCAAGCCTGACTGTGTAGGCTGTTCCATCCTGAATTTCAATTATCTTTAGTTTAATGTCTCAGAAGTATGCATACTGGCCAGAATACTCCATATTTAAGCTCTTTTTGAAAGCCCAGCTGCTTCTTAACATGCTTTAAAATGATGCTCTGTCAAGATGTGCTTCAAGAGCCTCATTTCATTTTAGCTAATGAACCCTGAGGAGTTTTGTGGGAATGGAGTAACAAATGACATGTATTGTGGGATTTGCACGGAGACGCAGTATCCAGGGTTTATGTCAAGAGGCACAACAAGGCCTCTAAGGAGTTGCTGGAAGGAAAAACATGAAGAAGACTGTGTACTCTACTTAAGATCAGGTGGGGAGTACAAAACTTTTAAAACCATCTTGTACTGAGGGTTATGAAAGGCCACAGGGTAAAGCAGGATGGCTCTGTTTTTTACCTATGTATTTCATACCACTTTGTGAATCACTTCAATAGCCTATTTTCTTTTGCTATAGATTGATATAGAGTAGATAAATTGGATATAATAAAATATTAACCTAAAATTTCTTTTAAAATGTAATTGGTTACATGCAGTGAAGAACTCTAGCTTGCACTGTAGATGATGATCTCTTCAAACTTGGCTCCATCTGCCTTTGGTGTTTGTGGGGCTTGGAAAAAAAAATTCTTCCTTTAAAAACTGAAATAGGGAGCGGAGCGGGGGGGGCGGGCAGGGATGTGTTGTGTTTATTTCACAGCATTGTTACATATTCCTGACAGTCAAATAATGCTTTTTCTTTAATTCAAGCTAGGGCTACTGCTGTCATGTGATAGGGCTGTTTGAGTCTCATAAAATTCAGACCAGAAATTAAATATAGATTAAGCAGTCTTCCTCTGGACTGTGAGAGTTCCACCAGCAGTGAAGAAAGTCAGCGGTGGCATTTTTTGAATGGGTTTTTAAAAGTGAATTTTATTTGAGTTGTACTTTTATTGACTTCTGAAAGCTGACATGTCAGGACTGCCTTCCTGAGGGCCATGGTATAAAATGTAACATCAGGACTTTACTAAAACAAATTCTTCCCAAACTTTTTTTTGCATGTGTTCCATCATATTTCTATCATATTTACTATTTAATATTTCTTTCAAGTAAACCAATACAACACCAAAATTAAAGAAATCACAAAGATTTGTTGAAAGAAAAATATGAAATATTTCTTATTCCTTGTTATAAAAGTTGCTTTGGTCCTCTTGTGATGGTCATGTCACTTGCAGAGCAGAGCTGGCTTGAATAAGGGACAGATGACAGCTCTGAAAGGAGGGCCCCAATGGATGATTCGAAATGCAAAAAAAAGTCAGAGAGCAAGAATTAGTGACAGTGATAAATATTTCAGAGAAATAGCAGTGATATAAAAGTAATACATAACATACTGCACTTTCATAGGTTACCTGGGTTTTGCTTGCTCTTAGTGCTAATAGCAGGAGCACTGCAGTTGGGTGATTGTTCATTACAGCGATGGTAGGGTCTGCCACGGTACTGAGATACAGCATGATGACATGGTCAGTCACAACGTTTTCCTGCTTTGTTATGTCTGAAAATATGACGTTCAGAGAAAGTCTTTCCTCTTTGTGTTGGCATATTTTCGACACCTAGTGGTACAAAGTATAAATTACTGAAGGTTTACTAACGGAATACTACTTTAGCAGCAGTAACTGCTCAGTGGAGAAATGAAGCAAATAGCTCAGACAGAATGGAATTAATTGTTAAACTTCAAAAAAAATTACAGTGAATGTTTTCAGAAGAAAGTATAACAAGTATTATTTTGCTCCTGTACTACCCTCCAGCTGGGGAAGAACAAGAAACGCTGGACATGACCCTCTCATTTTAAAGCTCTGTGGGACAGGAATGGATTCACTTATTCAGCCACATCACACTGATGCTGGATAACAGGAAATAAAGAGAAACTGAAAGGTATTGTGGGAAAGGGGTTGAGCAATCACAAGGAATTTTTCAGCTGAGTACTCATGAAATCTGTAAGGATGACTAAAATTTCAGAAGGATATTGTGAGAGTAGTCCGTGAAATGGCAGATAAAGTTAATCGTAGATGAGTGTAAAGCAGTGCAGATGGAGATAGCACATGCTCTCTCTCTCTCTTTTAGTTGCTTACAGTGCAGACAATGTAAGACAGTGATGACACTTCATAAATCTAAGTTTTGTCAGCATCTTCAGATCTGACATTTTGGTACTTCAGGTGCATCTCAGAGGTAAACAGAACGGATGCAACTTCAGTAAGAACCTAAGGGATGTTCAAGACTTGGAGTGTTTTCCACCTGAGAACCAAAATTACCTGGTTAGAACTCTTCAGTATGGGAAAAGTACAGAAGAAGGTAAATATGTGTTGTCCTTCTCTGTCATTTCCCCTCCAGTCATGATTTAAGACCAGGCAGCAACCAAGCCTCACTCAGCTGCTCACTTTCCCCTAGAGCAGGATGAGGAAGAGAACCAGAAGTGTAACAGCTGGAAAACTCGTAGGCTGAGATAGGGACAGTGTAACAGGTAAAGCAAAAACTGTGCACACAAGCAAAGCAAAACAAGAAATTATTTTACCACTTCTCATGGACAGGCAGGTGTTCAGACATGCCCAGGAAAGCATGAAAGGGCCCCATCAAGAATAATGGTGACTTCGAAAGATAACTATCATCACTTTTCCTTCCCTCATGTCTGCATGCTGACCATGATGCCATATGGTCTGGGATATCCCTTTGGTCAGCTGGGGTAACCTGTTCTGGATGTGTCTCCTCCCAACTCCTTGAGCATTTCTGGCCTTCTTGATGGTGGGGTGGAGTGAGGAGCAGAAAAGGCCTTGACCTGAGTAAACCCTGCTCGGCTGTAACTGAAACACCCTTGAGTTATCAATACTGTTTCCAGCAAAAATTCAAAACTCAGACTCACAGTAGCTACTGTGAAAAAAATTAACTCCTTCACAGCCAAAACCAGCACATCTTATCAGGGCAGAGAAGAAAATATGGTGAAAAAATTCATGGATTCAAGATAATCTGTAGAATTTATGGGTTTATTGACTGAGGCACTATATGAACAAAATACAGTTGGTAGCTTACTTTTCATTCAAAAAATATGATTGCATATGAGGGATACAAATACAAAAAATAATTATTAGACTTTTCATTATTTTAATTGGTTTCTGTTATTTTTTCTCCTTAGGATTATAGAGAAGAAGGATAAAAAGTATTTAAAGTAAAAGACTGGGAAATTAAAATTGTTTTATTTTTGTCCCAAAAGAACACATGGTGTCAACAAAAACAAATTCTGGACTCCAGAGACTGGAGGAACTAAGGTTATTCTTTCATGCATAAGTAAACTATTTTGAGGGTTAATAAGTTGTTTGTAGAACATCTTTGGCTCCTCAAGAACTTAACAGTTACAGAAGCAGCTGCTATGATTGAGAATATGCTTAATCCTAATTCAGATGTATATGTGTTGATGAAAAGTTATGATAATAAGAATTTATTTGAGGGAGTCTATTTTGCACTCTCTCTTACTGAATTTCGTGTTTGGGTTTGGTTTGTTTCTTCCCATTAAGAAAAAAACAAGAAGACTTAATAAATAGCAAAGTTTTTCTTATTCTAAACACTGAGAACTGAGCTGGATACATTCCCATAACACACTATTCTGGCAAAATCATGTTCTTGATGATAGCTGTGCTGCCAGTGTCTTCAGATTCTGAAGATTATTACGCTATTTTACAGTTGTTGGAGTGAGGCAGAATTTAATGTTGTACTTCTTTATCAGAAGTAATGAAGCACTAAGTGATAAGAAGAATTTGGCAAGGCCAGCTTCAGTGGCATATAGAAAGCAAAATCACTTTTGCTTACGTGCAGAGAAACCCCTGAGAGACAACATGAAAATACCCAGGCATCACTCCAGTCATTTTGTAGAAGACTACTGCATTTTGATCTTTCATTAAGTGCTGAATATAATGCAAAGTACTGTAAGTCTTGTAATCGTCGTTTGTTAATGGATCTCAGGCCTGTAATGAAAAACAGTTGTCAACAACAGCAGTGAACAAAGAAATTGTGATTCCGCTGTCATAATTGTATTGCAAAGGTGTGTCCAGTGCCAATAAGGAAATCACCATGCGTGGTCCCCCACTTTACACCATGTCTGCCTTTTCCATGGCATTACTTGTTTTCTGTAAAGTATTTGTTTGCCTATGACACTTTCATTAGTTTTGTTTATCTGTTTGCTTTTTTATTTTTCCTGTATTTGGGTTTGTGCTTTGACCGGATCAGGTTATCTCTTTTATGGGCCCGTGAATTCTCCGGCCGCTGAATATGTATCTTTAGTGCTTTTGTAGCAGAGAACAGATTGTTCTGTGCTGAGTGTCTCTTCTTTGTGAGTGTGACATGTCTGAAAATCTATATTCTGTATGGGTAGAATGTCAAAAGGGCTTGTTAACCCTCAGAAATAAAAGTGTTTTATAGAAGGTATTGAAAGAGGTTTCTTACTGCTGTTTTCAGCTGTAGTTATTTATTTCCATCAATAGATGCTGAAAAGGGAGGGTAAGAGGGTTTTGTTTTGTTTTCTATTGGTCTGAAGTTTCTTGGATGAAGTAGTCATGTACTGTAGTCATGTACTATAGTCATGCTTGATCTTAACTTTGACTGAGAAAAAAGATTTTATCTTAATTTCAGGTTGTATGTTCTTTCAGACATTTTGTCTTGACCTCAACTTGAAATTGGAAGGTGTCATAGCATATTTTACACATAAATCCTGCAGATGTTTAGGAATCTTCCAGTTCATAAGGAATTTAAGGAATCATTATAGTACTCTCTAAATTCTACAGTTCTGGAAGGGACTATTTGGTTGGGGTTTTTTCCTCTTTTTTAATTTGTCTGGGTGTACTAGTTTGAAAACAAACCAGTGGGAGATCACGAGTCAGAATTATAATTTAATAGGAAAATTAAAAATAAATGCAATAGTACAAGAACACTGACAGAGTCAGGATACAACCTGACACCCTGTTAGTCACGGTGGTGGTGGGAGTCCAGATGAAGTGGTCCTGTTGAAGCGGTGATCTTGTAGAAAAGGATCTGGTCTTCTCCTGAAAGTACAACATCGCCTCTTGTCCCCTGGGAGTCCAGTAGGTAAGGGCTGTTTGTGCTGTTCCAAACCCCAGATTATATCCAGGTGGGAATGCTTGGCTCCTCCCCCTGGGCAGAGCGTCTCACAATGGGCTGATGTAATTCCATGAGTCATGTGGCGGGTCCTTGATTGCCCATTAAACAGAGACAGCCCCCAGAGGGAGCTATCAAGGATGAGTCATGGTAGAAGAAAACGAACACTGCCCCACCTGCTTTAACAGCTTGTGAAGATGATAATAGAATACATGCTTTTGGTTGCATCTTACATTGTAACCTAGGACATTGGGTTTGACTGTTGGTTTTCTTATTATAACCACTGTAAAATTTCCGGCTAAAAGTAACCTCATTGAGAGGGGTTGGGGGCGGAGAAAGTATTATTTACAGTCTATATATCAGTTTTTTCAATATCATAGAGCAGGAATTGGTAAACTGAGTGTTGGTTGAATAGCCAGCTACAGTACAACACAATTTAGAGTCTGAGGTTAGTCTTTTTGTGCGGGAGCTTGTATAAACTACTTTTACTTTAACTTCTTTCTGTGTGGTAATACAGACTTCTAAAAAGCAAGCTGCAAGTTAATGGCAGCCTGGATCTTGGCTTCTTCGAGAAACAGTGCTTGAGTTACCGTGACTACTAATATAAGTAAATGAAAGATGAGCTGTACGTGTGAGGCACAGAGAAATGAAAAATCATTCGGCAGCATTTGATAGCAAGTCATTGGTAAGTGAAGTAGTGAAAGCCCTTTTCATTGTACAGGGGTTTTTAATCAACTTAAAGTCAAATTTTTAGGAAATTAATTTTCAAACAAGAGTAGACAAGAAATCAGTTGATGATTGAGAAAGGTAAAATATACCATTTCACTTGTATACATCAATCTTAAAAAGAAAATTTCAAAGTATATATTGTATATTATAGTATATTGTTTCTGCCAGCCAGTCACATCTTCTGAATTATGTTAGTTTTTGCTGTTGCTACACATATAGAGAACCTACAAGCCCATAACTGGAGATGAAACAGAGATTTTTAAAACACTAGATCAACAAAACTTTTCCCTCATCTTCCAAACTAAAATATACCCTATATTTCAGGAAAATCACTCTTTTCTCTCTCCACTTTAGGTGACATTAGAAATTTCAATTTACTTACACTGTAGAAAACAAAACTAAATATCAGAATGTGTACATTTAGCCAACTAGGAAGACATTTTTATATAACTATCTAGGATGAGTATCATAAAAAAGAAATTCAGTCCTGTTGTTGTGGGTTGGTTTGGTTTTATAAATGCACAGGTGAGATGACAGGGCATATGTTTGCAATTAACAACATATCTTTGTAGCAGTATGAATAATTATATTTTTTTCCTAGGGAGAAAAACAGAATACTGTGAAAAACACATTTCAGATTCAATGTGTCTACAAAACACATTGCATCTCCAAAACATTTCTTACTTTCAGGAAACAGTAATCTAGTGTCCTTTAGTCTTGCAAAGTTGCCCCAGCATGAGTGTGTCAGCTGAACTATTTTTTTTTTTCAGAAAAGAAGTATTATAATGCCAAATTAATTTTATGGGATCGGTAAATAGCTTATGTCAGAAAAGTGGAATGCAAAAAGACAAGTATAGCAAGATCAAATTTTGGAATTACACAAGGAAACCATGTAGTGTGGGCAAATGGAAAACACAGCAAAGAGGCGTTGCTGGATTTCCTTGTATGCATCTGAAATTTTTGAAAATTATTTAACACAGTTATTTCTTCCCTATGTTATTTTAAATCTTAGCAGAGAAACCATTTCTTACAGCAGATGCTTTATTTTAAAAGTAATTTGATGGTAATAATTTTATTTTATGCTTTTTAAAGCATTTTTAATTGCAATTAAATATAACAAAAAGACATAGTACTTTTTAAACTGATTTTCATTGGGCTGGCACTAGTTCAGGTGTTAAAGGGATAGAATTTATAGAGAGTCTAGATGTATTTTAGAAGTTTGTTTTACAGAGACTCTAATTCAAAACATTCCAAAACTTACCTTGCTTCATAAATAAACATGTTTAGTTATGGGCCAATGCACAAAGTCTGGGTCTAGACACTTCTAAACAGGGGTTTCAGCTTGATTTTCCAAGGAAATGTGGCTTATGTGAACAGACTAATTATATCTGTCTTTGGTCCTTCTGTGTGGTTTCAGCTGAATTCCACGAAGAGGTTGAAGTTAGAAACCTGAAATTCTTCACTTTAGAGAATTTAGTGCTGCTGGAGGGTTATAAACCGAGAAAGGAGAAAACTTCTCCAAGGAACCCCATTGCAATACAAGTGAAAAGTCAGCAGAGAAGAGGCACTTTTCAAAGCACCTGAAGAAGGAATTGTGTTAATTCAGTCACAAAATGTGACTAAGCATGTAGCACCATATTGTTAAAGACTTGGGCACATGACATTAGGTGTTCTACTTCCTCCCTGGAAGAGCAGAGTTTTTCTCGTTATTTTTTGGTTTATAAGCTGTTATTTAGAGTGAGAATATTGGCCTCCATATAGAGCAAAGTGATTCAATATCTGCTTTGGGGGCTTAAAGTTATGTGCTGCTTTATATGACCAACCATAAAACGTGTTACAAGTGAGTTAACTGGTATCTATGTGTAAGTCAGGAAGGAAATTTTCCACTTCTTAAATGGCAGCCTTCCCTGCCACACATGGAATGTGCATGTGCTCAACTGGGACATGTTTATTGGTACTAGAATATGTGGGACTTGTTGAGGATGTGTTGGGAGTCTTTGTTTGCTTGTGTTTTGTTGATTTTGGTTTGGTTTTCCAACAGCCCTATTCATCAGAATGCCTTATTGTATTTAAAAATTACCAGACTCCTAATGACACTGTTTCCAGTAAGGCCACTGCTTTGAATGATGAAGTTCCTTTTCTGGCGCGTCATAGAAAAATTGTGTGCTTATAAAAAGTAATACTGGTTATCAATTTTTATTAAGAGGTCTGTAGAAGTCTGTACAGGTTTGTAAATGTATGGACCATTTCCTCTTACTTTAAAGACTTTAAGTTTCTCCACTATGCCATGTTGTTGACAAGATTGAAAACTGGGATCTATTTCATTTTCTTGCTGCCATTACTGGAGAGGTTGTTTGTGTCATTGTTTGCATTACTCCATTGGATTTAACTAAATGTGACTGTCTGGGTTTAGAGCTGTTTTTTGGGGTTTTTCTGCTTCTTCTTTGGTAAATTCACAATAATGGGCTGCTAGCAGTCCTCCTTCCTAAATAGTTTCTAGACACACCCAGATGCAAAATAAATATTGACATGCTTTTTCTTGTTTTCTTAGCATGGAAGATCCATGGAAGATCCAAGCAACCCTCTTCCTTGTTTTCTAGTGGAATTGCTGAATCAATCTGTTGTTCAAAACAAGTGACTGTAGGCTAGAAATCTGCAGATACTTCTTTACTTTATAAGATCTCAGAGCTGCCAAAAATCTAATTGAGTTTTCCTACTAACTTACAAATTCATTCCAAGTTTTGCGTCACCTTCATGTTATTCCATTTGAGGGGAAGGGCTGTTTTGCTTTGTTTCTTGCAGGTTTTGGTTCTTTTGGGCTTTCTACCATTCTGTCAGTAAAATCTAATGTTATATACACTTTCATTTTGCTTTTGGTCTTTTGCACTAGGGGAGATGGTTTAGCTTACTAGAAACAGAGCTAACCTTTCCAGTTATTTCAACTAATTATAACTGGCTTTTGGATGCTTCTGGGAAAAGAGAACAAAAAAAAACTGTAACTGGAACAACATCACAAGGGGAAGAGCAGAAAGGAGGAAAAAGTATGTCTTAGAAAGTGCATACTTTTATGGTTTCTAGCAGAGAAATGTAAGATGGGAGGAAGACTGTAAATATACTGGATTTTAAAGAATGTTTGAGCTGAAGTAGATTAATTGAGTCTCTGAACTGAGCTGCATTTGTGATAGCGGTGATTTTTAACTTCTTACATCTCCTTATCTTTGAGGTAGGTTCATAATTCCTTTTTTAGAAGGAGCATATCTTCTCATAAAATACTATGAAGGGCAACCATATTTTAGACTGACATATTTTAAGAAGAGTAAATACTGGTGAATAAGGAATTAATGGTGAGAAAAAGTGGGTTGCTTTTCTTTTTTGGGGGGCAATAATATGGCCCATGTTCTCATTAATGTGAACATTTGTTCAGAGGTGTACCCACAGACCTACTGAAATCAGGTACTCCTCAAAGCTGATACTTTGTTAGAAAGCTGATACTTTTTCCAGGAAATGTCATATGTGTATCTCCTGGAATTCATTGAGGCTTTTTATCTTTATATGGCCTTTCATCTAACATATTCTGACTTTATAGTTGCTATTTCTATGAAGCATTTAACATAACACACAAAGTTACACAGGCACACAGAACATAGTTAACAAGGCTTGGTTTCAGTGCATTAGGAACGATTGGGAGGAAGCCCTTCAGCCAGCAGTGGATTTATTGCAAATTGTTCTCTTCTTACTTTACAATGCTATAAATATTAGCAGTGTAAAGAGTGCACATTGATAAGACGTGATCTGATAAAGAAGAGGAAGGACAGTAGTGATGGGAAAAATCATTAATGATGCAGGGCTTGTAAGAGAAGGCTCCAGACTTAGTGCTGTACTTGGAAGTGAAGGATTGCATGTAAGGGTTCATACTAGAAGGATATGTTCTGGCTTTTCAGAACAGACTTTGATGTACTGCAGACCAAATATCCTTTCTCTTCCCCATGCTCCTTCCTTTGCAGCAAGTGAATGATTGCCTTGCTGCCTTTGTGGCTGCAAAAACATAACTTACTGGCCAAAGGGAAGCTTGAAAAACAGGTCCCCTAATGATGCAGAAGGCGCAACAGAGTCCAGTTGTTCTCTGAGCTGTGGCTTGAGGAGATTAAAAGTGTCAAAACTTTGCTATAGAGACTGAAATAAAGTCACTGTACAGAGGCAGCTGTGGCTGATATGTTTTTTCACCCAGCTGCTCTATCAGAATTTGATGCTTCTGTATTGGAATCTGTACGGAAGCACATGCCCCTGGCTCTGTTGGCTGAGTTCAATCTGGCAAATTCACATCTGTAGTTGTCACAACAAAATCAACCAGAGTATATCTCTCAGAGACCTTGCTCAGCAGAATAAGGAAAAAAAATAATCAAAAGGCAAGAAAAAATTGTCATTTTAAAATGATTGGTTCATCAAAGGCTCTAAGACATTAAAGTTAAAAACAACACAAAAGTCTGCGTTTTTGGATTTGGCATGAGGAGCCAGAGGTAGAATCAGTCCTGAGAGGAAGATACTTTAAAATGTGTGTTGTAGATGGAGACTTTTGATATCTGCACACAACTGGCCATATGAAACACATGCTCTCTGCATGAAAGCCACGTGACTGCTATTGCTGACAACTTTTTCCAGTTCATTAAGTTTTCTTGTGCGGTCTTGCTTGCATACTCTGGTTTTAAGATAGAAATGAGTGAATGGGTACAGCTGAAAAATCTTTATTCTTAGACGAACAACATGCAATTTTACAGAAGTATTTACTGTAATACGTGAATAACTCCTTGCAATGGAGGATCTAAGGATTTTATTTTAATGGAAAGTTTAATGGACATTTCTCTAAAGGAAAATCAGCAAATTTCTATGTTGCTGCAATTAAAGAGCAATGTTGCTCCTTAGCGAACAAGAAACAAAGATATTAATCGCAAATGAACAGACTAATTAGTAGCAACTCAGCCAAAATCACTTAAATTGGCATCTGCTGTCATGTTAAGAATGAAAAAGCCACTTCAGAAAGAGAACCAGCCAGAAAACTCCTCTAGGCCTGCTCTTTCCTCAGTGCTGGAGCCTGTGACACAGTTTATGGATTTATGATCTGCCAAAAAAATTATCATTTGAAATGAATTTTCCACAATGAGTAAGTGTTTTTAGTGTTAGTCCATTTGCTATCAAACACCTCAGTTCCATTTTTCACTCCTGTTTTTCACCCCTGTATGTGTATTGAAACATGCTGCATTCTGTTCTTTTAATGAATTTGACTTAGATATTCTTGCCATGTATGAAGTGACTCTAAAGACCATTATATTGATGCTGGTCAGCAAATCCCAGCATCTTTCTTGGAAGGTTGCAGAGCGTTCTGTGAGGTAGAAAGTGCAACTCCTGTACTGGATTTCTCTTTGCTTTTTATCAGAAGTTTTTCAGGGGCCTTTTTTTGTCTAGTTTATTTTGCTTTTTGTTGTTGTTGGGGTTTTTCTGTGTGGGTTGTTGTTGGATTGGGTTCTTCAAGGTTTTTTCTTTGCTTTGTTTTGGTGGTTTGGGTTTTTTGGGTTTTTTTGGTTTAAAATGGGTTTTTTTTGCTAGCCATTTCCACATCTCCTTGTTTGGCTGGGAGATTAATTCAGAGGCATGGAGACATGCCTGCTTGCTGCCTAGAGACCACACTACCAACGCAGAAAGGAAGCCTCTTTACTCCAGCAGTGATCACAGTGTAACCTATTTGCAAGGGCTGGTCTACTCTGAGTAGGTGTTCTGCTCAGTAGCTGTTAAGTAGAGTCTACAAAGGCCCTGTTTAGTTGCAAAAAATATGGATTTCAATGGCTTTGACATTTACAGCAGTATTTATATAGTCACCTATAGATCAGCAAGAACAGAGGAAATTAAGGCCAGGTGGAATTTGGTGGGCGAACCTTATTCACTGTGCTTCATCAAATTGTGATGGTAGCACTCACTAGTGAATATTGGCTTTCAGGAGAATGTGTGGTAGCACTGCAGGAAAAAAACCTGCAGAGCTCAGAGCAGCAGCTCATCACAGAAAAAAAAAGCTTTGAAAAAACTTTCATATCCTTTAAACAAAAGAGCTTTCTTTCTGTCTCCTGATTCTTATCACCTTTACTGAAAATTTGAACTGGTATAGAATACATTCTATCTGGATGCAAAACACAGTGGAGAAATCCTGAATTACTTTTTTCAATTCTTGCTGTACGGTGAAAAATCATATTTCTTAGAAGAAAAAAAAGTAGTATGATATACACACATATTGACTCACTAAATAAGTGTGACATTAAAGATTTTATCTCATGGTTTTTAAGTATTTATGTAATGCTACTCAAAAACTGAGGGTAAAAGTGAACTAAATGGCCCCTAGGCTAGAGCAAACAATAAATTTCATTGAAGCCACAGAATAAATTAACCATAGGCACTTCACATCAAAGATGAAAAAGATCACAAAACATTGTAAAGTCATAGCATCACGTAATTGGATTGGAAGCTGCCTTAAAGTTTAGCATCTAGTTTCAACTCCCTCATCATGGAACGGCCTCCCTGCCGCCCCCGATAGCAGGTTGCCCAGGGCCCCATCCAACCCCGGATGAGGATGTAGAAAGCTGTAATAACATAGGCTTTCAGGAACTGCCTCCAGGTCAGATTTTTTCTTTGTAATATACTACTTCGAACAGGTTTGGTAAAACAAAGTCTTACACTAGAAATTTGGAGGAAAATTCATTCTTATTTAGGAATTGAAATTGTTTTGGTGGGGTTTTTTTCCACTTGGTTATTTTGTTTCTTAAATAAACAGGTCTGTCCCTCTGAATCCCTCTCCTGATTTTATTGCCTGTCTTAGAACGTAAGTGTATTCGAGTGGGCACTATTCCGAAAGAAGTCAGTATTAATTTACAGAGAGGTCTCTGAAGGTGAGACTTAATGATAGGCCGTACAATAAAAAGCAGGGTAATCATAGGCTTTATGGCTGGCATGTTTCTCTCCTGATGTATTTTTGCATGAGTTTGTGTGGCTGCTATTTCTTCTTTTATCCTTCTATCTCTTAGATACTGAAAAAAAAATTAATTAAGCAAGCCTGAAATTTCTAATACCATAAAGAATTTTTGTAATTTTCAAGTTTCTGAATATGTTGCCTAAAATACTTTGTGTGAAAATTCTTGGAAATTGACAAGCACTCTTTTGAAACAGAAATCTAAGTGTAGGTGTCCAAAGAAAGAAGAACTGCATGCATTGTCAAAACTTTCCTGAGAGAGGAGCTCCAGTAATACAAACCATTATGGCATTACCAGTGGAAGAGTACAGATACTAAACTTCACATTCCTACTACTTATTCATCCACATTGTTGCAGTGGAAACACTCTGACCATCTTGCAAGCCTTCTGCCACCTGTACTAGAGGGCAGCTACCCTGCCAGAATCCCAAATAAACTCTTGCACTTGCCCACCAGAGTCTGAGGTATTTCAGCACTTCAGTTACGTGTTCATTTGCACTACAATGAGCTCAAGCTATGCTCTGGAAGAAAAAAAAAATATTTATGGGATGAGCAGTTGATGGCTAATGGAATAAAAGAAAATAGAGGTGATTTTCTTAACTCTGGGTGACCTCCACCAGTCTCTTCCAACCTTAACCATTCTGTGACTCTGTGAGCTCTACAGGGATGGTTGTAGACTGACCAGGGAGAGGGCACAGTCCTCAGGGCAGTGTGGGAAGGTGTAGTCTGGGAGCTTGATAGTGGAAAAAAAGATTCGTAGGAGGTCTACAGCTTTAGTGAGTTTTAGAGCAGATATCTGAAAGGTCTTTTTGGTATTTTCAGGCCTGACCTTCTCCATAGCTCTGAGCCACAAGATCACGTGTCTGGTGTTAGTTAAGTGCATGGGAAAGGTAGGAATATCTGGCATTGAATTTGTTAGTCTGAAAGAGACTTGACAAGAGATTTACCAAAACACTAGGCTTTCCCCTTGCTTTCTTTTGTTTCTTTTCCTTCTACTCAAAGGAACAATTTTTATCTGATGAGCAGAAGCAAGGTCATTATACAGGGCTACAGACACTGAGGTGTTGTTGTGAAACAACAAGTTGTGAAAGTCAAAAGCCTCTTTGTGCTTTACCAGTAGAAAATTGATTATTACTAGAAAGACTAGAGTGACAAGATTTTTTATTTTCTTTTTCCACCCCAAGTCAAAGTAGGAAAACTAAGGGATTTTTCAAGGAAAACCCCTTTGACCACAGGGTATGTTACAGTATTCTTGTACAAAAAACCTATTTGGGATAAGGGATCAGAAAGCCATTGGGCAAGCTAAAGATAAAGCTGTAGGAAGCCCAAACAGAACAGGGACAAATAATGAGCCAGAAAGTGGAGCAGGAATTCTAAAAGCATAACTTAGTATTGTATCCGTTAGTATTTTATTCCTAGTTTTCCTCTGTTGAATTCCTGTGTGTTTCCTTTTCACAGAATCCCAAAATACTCTGAGCTGGAAGAGACTCACCAGCATCACTGAGTCCAATTCTTAAGCAAATGGCCCATAGAGAGATTGAATCCACAACCTTGGTGCTATTACCATTATGCTTTGATACTGGATATATGCTTGTAATTCCCCTTCTCAGCTGGCTTCTCCTGTATGTTCCTGTTAGCAATAAATCAAATGAAATAAATGGAACATAGCACACATTACACTGCATTCCAAGAGATAACATTTCTTAGAAGTCTCTCAAAAGCTGACAGCCATTCTGTTGTTATACCATGTCAGTAAGCCCCAAGAGTGCCTTGCACAAAAGGGCGTTACAGAATAGCATCATGGACTAGAGAGATGTTGCTGCAAATTTCTGATCAAATTCCCTGTATAACACAGAACACAGGACTTCCTTTCATTCCAGCTCAGCTGTTTTTCTAAAAACTATGCTCCAATTAAAAATAAAATGAGAATCACTATAATAGTAAATTAATTTCAGTTCCTGGTAAAGTATTCCAGTGACAGGTTTTTCTCATAGGAATGGGTGGAAAGTTCGCCTTGTTCTGTTCCATGCCAAGGTTCCACTTTTGGTGTGTGGCAATTGTTACATATTTGCTGGTTATCGTGCAAAGTCATCTGTTACTTTTTGTTCTGCACTTTGTATGACTGAGTTACTCTTGCTTATTCTCTTTGATCCTTTAATAGTTTCAGATCTCATGAAGACATACATTAGGCCTGGCTCTATTCCTTTAAACAGGATCAGTTCCAAATTTCTTCATGGTGAAGGATAAAAATCAAGAGGCAAGGTGGCTAAGCTAGCTTTTGCCCAAGTTTCATTGGCACCACCAAGCCAAGCCTGGCTCCACGCTCTTGACACCGTCCTTTCAGATACAGACATTGATCAGGTCCCCTCTCCATGGTCTCTGCTCAAGGCTGAAGAGGCCCAGGTCTCTCAGCCTTTCCTCATAAGAGAGATGTTCCAGTTCCTTAACCATTTCTGTCACCTCCACTGGACCTGCTCCAGCAGCTCCATGTCTGTCTTGCCCCAAGGAGCCCAGAACTGGACACAGCACCCCAGATATGCCTCACCAGGGTACAGTAGAGGGGCAGGATCACCTCCCTTGTCCTGCTGGCAATGCTCTTCCTGATGCACCCCAGGACACCATTGGCCTTCTTGGCCATCAGGACACACTGCTGGCTCATGGACAGCTGGCTATCCACCAGGACACCCAGGTCCTTCTCCTCAGAGCTGCTTCCCAGCAGATCAGCCCCCAGTCTGTGCTGGTGCCTGGGGTTATTCCTCTGCAGGTGCAGGACCCTGCATTTGCCTTTGTTGAATTTGAGACAGTTCTTCTCTGCCCATCTTTCCAACCCGTTGAGGCCCTTCTAAGGAATTGGTCTCTGGGGTATTGGCCACTCCTCCCCCCCTTCTCTCAGGAAAAATCTTATCGGAGGCAGGCTGCGTAAGCCCTATTTATTATAAGGCCGTGGATTTTTCTGTTTTACCACTACCAGAGCTCTCAGTTGAAAAGTATTATGATGGTGTCTTCTCATTCTTAAAGCAAAACTGTATTACTGGTAAGTAATAAATGAGCCATGAAATACAGCCATTTGTCCAGCACAATTCTTTAGAAGGCATTTGTAAGGCATTTTCATTTTTAACAAGTTTTAATATCTAAGGCAGTAGAGGCAAGGAGGATGAAAAGAGGGTCTGGACTGTAGACATCAAATCTTATAGGTGCAGAGTATTCATAGACTGAAAATAAAAATATATACACTAAAAATGTTGATCAACATGGTATTCTTCTATACAGATATGATATTCTGGTACTGTTCTCATAAATGGAAAAAATCTTCTTGGCTTAAAATTACATGTCATTCATTTAGATGACATAGGTAGCAAGTTATTTTAAAAGAAAAAGAGTATTGTACTGTACTATATTTGTAAACACAGTTTTAACAGTAATAAATTCTAAATAATGACATCTATTACAAGCAATATTTTATTCACATTAATGTGCAAAACTAAAGGAGCAAAGCTTATTGTGTGAATTCAGAGAGCAGCATAGAAAACATAAAAACTTGTCATGTGTGTTCCCTGTGAAATGTTTTTTAAACAGTTTTCTGGAAATGTTTGCAGCACCAGAACACAGGCCCATTTCTTTCACAGAGCTGAGTCACAGCAAAATTAGAACCCATACCTAGGATTTGCAAGGCCTTTGACAAGGTTGATTTGCATGACGAATAAATATTCTTTCACTCTCCGTCTCCTGTCCCAGTGTATACAGAGTGTTTGGAACAAATTGCCAGCAGGAATACATCAGAACTTACGAGCTAAAATTTTGGGGTTATTTGTTCTTCCATTTGTTTTTTATCGCTTTAAAATTAACAGGGTAGAGGAAAATGGGTTTTCTTACATTCCTCATTGACATAATTCTGTAGTAAACTGGGTAGGCATTAGAGATACATCTTCTATTTTGGCATATTGGTTGTGTCAGGGCAATCCCAAGCACAAACATAGGCCGGAAGGAGAATGAATTGAGAGCAGCCCTGCTCAGAAGGGCTTGGGGGTGCTGGTGGAGGAGAGGCTGGACATGAGCCAGCAATGAGCACTCCCAGCCCAGGAAGCCAAACGTGTCCTGGGCTGCATCCAAAGCAGTGTGGGCAGCAGGGCGAGGGAGGGGATTCTGCCCCTCTGCTCTGCTCTGGTGAGACCCCACCTGCAGTGCTGCATCCAGCTCTGGGGTGTCCTACATAAGAAGGACACAGACCTGTTAGACCGGAGGGCCAGGAAGATGATTCAAAGCTGTCCGGAGCAGCTTTCCTATGAAGGCAGGCTTAGAGAGTTACAGTTGTTAAGTCTGGACAAGAGAAGGCTCAAGGGAGACCTTAGAGCAGTACCTAAAGGGAACCCACAGGAAAGCTGAAGAAAGACTTTCGGCAGTGTCTTATTGTGATAGGACAAGGGGGAATGCCTTCAAATTGAAAAAGAGTAGGTTTATATTTTATATTTAGATCTTAGGAAGAAATTCTTTCCTGTGAGCATGGTGAGACACTGGCACGGGTTGCCCAGGAAAGTGGTGGATGCTCCATCTCTGGGAGTGTTCAAGGCTGGTTTGGATGGGGGTCTGAGCAACCTGATCTGGTGGAAGGTGTCCCTGCCCATGACAGGGAAGTTAGAACTAGGTCATATTTAAGGTCCCTTCCAACACAGGCTATGTTCTATGTTTCTAAGATTCTGTGATTCTATGATTTGGTTAGAGGCTGTCATTACTTAACAAGGCAATGACAGTGTATCTCATTTCTTTCCTTCTGTCTTTCAGTACCAAAATGCAGAGTGCTCTGCCTCCCCATATTTCAACATATGAGGGAAAAGGCTTTTGTGTCTACGGATTTCAAAAAGCTCAGAATAATGAAGAGGAAATAAGGAAATGGCTTTCATGAAAATATGAAATTAACTTCTTAAGTTAAATAGTTTGGGTCTATTCAGTACTTAAACTGATAAATTAGTGAATTAAACAGAAGATGATAATGCAAAATCTTCAGAGCTTGAGGAGAGATGTTCTAATAGAAGTCTAGCACAGGATTCTCCATATCCCTTTTTGAAAATACAGAGATATTTTTGAATATAGAAAAATAATAGTGACATTTGTGTTTTGCATTCATCTTCACTTTCTTCTCTTCAGGGTACTGAAACAATAGCACATGTGGCGCCCTACATAGGTTGAAGGAAAATGGAGAAAGTACTTCTGGCTTGTATATGTCTGAAGCCATATTTACTTGGGCTGTGCTGTGAGATGTCTGAAGTGTCTTTAGAATGTAGTCTCTCAGGGAAGGGTCATGTTATATTTGGCAGCAGTCACTTGCTGTACAACATGATATACCCTTACAATCCTATATAAGATAACATCCAAGGAATTCACTTAGCAAGGAAATTAGACAGCTGAGTAGCTTGTCTCAGTGGGAAAGCATCCACTTTCAAGGACATTATCCTTAAAACCAGTCCTTATTAATGGGGAAACATCAAAAAACTTGGAGTTCATTTTAGTTTAAATACTAATGGCAACTAAACTAATGTCTACAGATACGGACTGAAAATATGGCAAAACAGATTGTTAGATATTGTTAGATATCTGGTACTTCCTGTGCTCAAATCATTTTAGAAATTGAAGTCGTGAATGACTTCAGAGCGATGGCAGATTTATTATATTAAAAGAAAAGATGGGAAAATTTGGAAGAATCAATCCAGCATATAGTGCAGTATAACTGTTAATACTCAAGTATGAAAGGTTAAAGATTATCTCATAAACTAAGATACATTCTGGAGAATCATCTAGCATATATTCAGATTATTTTCAGTTGAGGCCTAAATGTTCTTGAAGATGTATTTTCATATACCTTTGTATACTGAATTAACAGGAGTATTTAATACACTGTGTCCGGGCAATCTACTGAATGGAACATGGACACTTGCAACAGAGGTTGCTGAGAAGGCTGAGATACTGAATGCCTTCTTTGCATCAGTCTTCATTGGTCAATCCACAGGTATCCCTGACTGAAGAGAGTAGGGGAAGTTCTGGGGAAAGGAAGGTTTCCCCTTGGTAGAAGAGAATCGGGTTAGGGACCATTTAGCCAAATCTAACATCCACAAGTCCATGGGCCCTGATGAGATGAAGTTACAGTCACTGAGGAACTCAAAGATGTCATTGCTTGGTCACTCACAACCATTTTTGAGAGGTCATGACAGTCAGAAGAGGTTCCTGAGTACTGGAAAAAAGCAAATGTCACCCTAGTCTCCAAAAAAGCCAATAATGGGTACCCAGGAAATCACAGGACAGGCAGCCTCACCTCAGTCCCTGGAAAAGCAAAGGAACAGTTCATTCTGGCCAGCTTCAAAGGTCATCTTTTGAGCATGTGGACAATATAAGAAGGTGACAAGGAGTAATCAGCATGGATTCAGTGAAGGGAAATCATGCTTAACCAAACTGACTGCCTTGGCTGATGCAGCCAGGCTTTTCTCAGTGATGCCAAGTGACAGGACTAGAAGCAACAGGCAGAAACTGATGCACAGGAAGTTCCATCTGAATGCGAGGAAGAACTTCTTTACTGTGCAAGTGATCATGTGCTGGAACAGACTGCAGGTAATCATACTCAGCTCTGCTTGATGAAGCTGTTATACATCTTAATGGAGCACATTCAAAAATAATGTCCATAGTCCAAAACCTTTTCTGCAATTAATTTGTATCCTGTAAGTACACTAGTAAGGCCATAAGAGAGTGAATTCTTGAGGGGTGGTGTGACCTGTCAAATACCTTTGCAATGCCCATCTCTATCCTAAAAAGAACACCGAAAACATTGTAGAAAGTTTTAAGTAAATGTTATGTTATTTTAAAGTACTGGGTGATTATGAAGATGCAGCATTGTGTCCTGAAAGGAATCAGTTGAACCGTATTATATTTGTCTCTTTTTCCTGTGGTATGTTGCAAAAACTTAAGGTGGCCACAAATTTAATTTTCTTCAGATGCTCTTAACATGCAAGGACACGGTGTATTTCTTGTTATTTTCAAGTTTGATGTTCATATGGTCTTAAAAATGAGACAGTATGTGTTTTCATGCCATGTGCCTGCCGATGGTGAGTGATGTAATGCATTTCCTTTATTCAGGTCAGGATTTCTTGTGTCAGAAGTAATGAAGACGGAAGTAAAGATCACCAGGGATGGGAAACTACGTATAGAGACCAGTTGAGACAATCTCATTCCAGGAAAGAAATTAGTTTTCAAGAAAGGCTTCTTTTATTGGCACTCTAAGTCCTTCAGAGGCACAGAGACAAAACTGCTGCTCTGTCTAGAGCTGTTTGAGAAGAGATAACTAACAGCTCTTGGTTTTCCATGTATATTATCTTTTTATGAGACAGTCCCGGGAAAGAGAGACGTTTATCTTTTGAGTTGCTCCTGGCTCCATCATGAACTCTAAATAATTTGACTGTTTTCTCCAGCTGCTTGCAATGCAGAACCCCCATAGAGTAATTTAAGAAGCTGGAGATAGAATGCAGGAATCAATTCCTGAAATTTTGATGTAAGTATCTGAAACAGTCATTTGCAATTATTGACTACATAACTTCCTTTGCACAATGCATTCTCATTCTCTACAGCTGAAGAATTTTCTGTTTGCAAGAGGTTGAGATATTTGCTGGTGGAACTACAGAAATAATAGAGAGGAAATGAATCTTGCAGTATCAGTGTCTAGTCCTGCAGAAATTTAATACATTAATAGATGAAAGGTCTGATGGTTTGCAGGAAATAGATGGTTTTGACAGAAAAGAGGAAATCTAGTGAATGTGCACCAAACTGTAGAAGTCCGACATCCACAACATCCACATTGTTGTCCTTTTCTAATTTTTTTCATTTTTATGTGTGTGTGTTTATGTGTGTATACATGGCTTCAGCTGGTTAGAGAAGCTTTTTGTGACTTTTGTAGCTCTTACTTATGTAATAATCACACATTTAAAAGCCTTTTAATGTCACTTTTGTTCTCCACCATCTAGTTTCCACTGTGAAAACTGGTGTTTTAAACCCGTGCACTCCAGAAGAAGGAAATTTTATGCAAGTTCTGTCCAAAATTCTTTTTTTCTGACTAATTGTTGAATGTGTTGCCTTGCCAGAAGATCATTCTTTTTCATCTTAATGCTTGCATTTTGATTTATTTTTCTTTCCTGACTCCGAATTCCCTAACTGAATCTCTTCCTCAGCCTAGGAAATCTCCAAATAGTATGTATCAGCCAGAGTCCTCTGTCTTCTCCCACTCGAAAAGTCTGCTCCACATACAGGGCTGTACAGAGCAGAGATGAAGAGACTTTTGGATCTGTGAACCTTGTTACTTTCAAGGAAGGAAATCAAAGCATGAATGAATTTCCTATTCTTAGCAAGCTGCATTTTTATGTTTTGTTTCAATTTGATATGAATGTTATCTAATCACAACTTCTTTTTCTCCCTGAATTTGTTTCCTTCCTTTCAGGAATCTACACATATTGCACCTCCAGAGAGCTATTCACGTTTTTCCTGATTCACTATGAATCTGAAAGAATCCTATTACAGCCAGTGGTGGGATATGTGTTCAAACCAACCAAATCAAAAAACACTCCAGTAAATTTCTTCCTGATTTAAACACATATTTAGTCAATATTTTTACTTGGAAACATACATTTTTTTCTTCATAGAATATTTCTTTAATTTACTGTGACTAATTAACAAGGATTGTTATATAAGGCTGGAATAAATTTAATAAGTATTAAGTCTGGCTTCTTAAGCAAGAAGTATTCTGTGATCACCTGTGATCATTCTGTGTGCGTGACCGCCTTTCTTGTGGGTTTTAAACCCATTGACATGTGTCAGCCAAAGTTACAGAGGAGACAGATGTCAAAGGTAATTAAGTTCTGGCAGGTTTTGTGATAAAATTATTGCAAGTGTATTGGTGAAGGAAATGGAAGTGACAAGAAAGCACTGAAAAGAAGAGGCATATTTTGTTAGTTTTGTGTGCCTAGAGTTATTCCTCTGATTTAGTCTTTGACAAAATTATAGGCATAATTCACATCTTCACTAAACTTGGTTGCATTTTCTTGTAATACACTGTGAGAAAAACAGAAGCTATGTACAGGATTAACTGGATTAAATTCTGTAATTTAAATTAATCTACATTCCAGGGTTAGATAATCAGAATAATTTATTCAGGAAAAGAGACAATTTCTGTTATGGATATAAATTTATATATTTTAAGGGGATAAATATTCTGTTTAATTGATTTTTTCTAAGCACTGCTAGAAAGCAAAGACAGAAAAGTAATCCCGTTAATTTTTCATGCCAGTTAACTTAACAATGGTATGTTACTGCATTATTTATTGTATATGGTTATTCCTACACTGCACTGATTGAAATCTGTATTACTGCCAAAATTTGCTAGGGCCAGTCTAACTAGAACAAAAGTAGGAATAAGGAATATCAGAATGTGTTCACTTTATAACCTGTCTTCTTCTGATTTTCTAGAAGCCATCTTTAAACAGCAAATCCTAAAGGAATACAAGACAACTTTATCTCTAAAAAGCTTTAGTACAAACAGGATATGGACAAATGAAATTAATTCTTTTTATCATCATCTAATATAAGTGATCAAATTCAGTCATAGATTTTGGCATCACAGACACAAATATTCCTGAATAGAACCTTCTCAAACAGTTGACATCTTCGTGACATACCCTTGCTCAAAATTGCTGGAATGGGCACAATAGGAATCAGAGAACAGATTATCTGGGGATGTCAGAGAGGTTTGCGGGGGTAAAGACTACAAAGAAAATTTCTCAAATATTTATGCACAATATGAACAGATAATATTAATGAGTTACCCACATGTGAAATGGCATGTGTGGTATATTGTGACCTTTCAATAAAACCTACACTTTTTCTCTCCCTGTAAAAGCTGCAAGCTCTTGAAAATGGATGTGGCATTATTAGATGAATAACATCTATCAGATTCTGCACCTGGGATGGGGCAACCCTGGATTTATGGACAGACTGGGGCAGAAGAGGCTGGAGAGCAGTGCCATGGAAAGGGACCTGAGGGTCCTGGCAAGTTGAACATGAGTCAGCAGTGCCCTGGCAGCCAGGAGGGCCAACCCTGTCCTGGGGGGCATCAGGCACAGCATCGCCAGCCGGGCAAGGGAGAAATTGTCCCACTCTGCTCTGCTCTGCACTGGGGCGGCCTCACCTTGAGTGCTGGGGGCAGTTTGGGGTGCCACAATATGAGAAAGACATTAAACTATTGGAGAGTGCCCAAAGTTGGGCTGCAAAGATGGTGAAGGACCTTAAGGGGAAGCTGTGTGAGGAGTGGCTGGGGCCACTTGGTCTGTTCAGCCTGGAGGNTGGCCTGAAGTTGTGTCATGGGAAGATTATGCTGGATATTAGAAAGAGGTTCTTCAGAGGGTGATTGGGCACTGGAACAGCTCCCCACGGAAATGGCCACAGCACCAGCCTGAGAGAGTTCGGGAAGATTGTGGACAAAGTCATCAGGCTCATGGTGTGACTCTTCGGGCTGCCCTTTGCAGGACCAGGAGCTAGACTTCAACGATCCTTGTGGGTCCCTTTGACGCAGGATATTCTATGATTCTACCTTTTGTCCATTTCTCTGATAATCTGGTAACTTCCTTTCTTCTGAGCAGATCCATACTAAAGAAGGAATTTTTTTTTTAAAAAATATGAGTAATTTAGCAGTGTTGAAATACAATTAACTGATGTGCAGTCAGAGTTACACTTGATATCTTCACACTTCCACTATTGCAAAAGCACCGTGGCAGCAGAGTAAAAACTAACCTAAATCAAGCAGAACGTACTGTAAGAATGCCAGTGTTTGGCACTGGTCAATGACGGGATCCTTTTTGTGGTATTTCAGTACCATAGCATGTAGTGCTCACTATTCCAGTGTGGTGGGCTGACCTTGGCTGGATGCCAGGTCTGCCACTGAGCCTCTCTACCATTCATTCCCCAGTGGAACAGGGGAGAGGACATCAGATGGAAGACAACTTGTAAGTTGAGATAAGGCAGTTTACCAAAGCAAAAGCAAAGTTTGCACGCACAGAAGCAAAGTGAAAAAAAAAAATTATTCTCCATTTGCCATCAGCAAGTGATTAACCATGTTCAGGTCCTTCCTGGGAAGCAGAGCTCGAGCATGAGTAGAGATTGTTCCAGAAGGTAAACGTTGTAAATAACAAATGCCCCCCTTCCTCCTCCTTCCTTCAGTTTTACATCTGAGTGACCTCACATGGTGTGGAGTGTCCCTTTGGTCAATTTGGGTCAGTTGGCCTAGCTGTGTCCCCTCCTACAGCCTTTTCCATCCCCAGCCTGCTGATGGGGCAAAATGTTGAGACACATGGTTGATGCTGTGCTGCCTGGTTACACCCTCCATTCAAGTAGAGAGTAATAAGGTCTCTCCTGAGCTAAAAAGCCCCACGTCCTTCACCTGCCCCTCACAGGACTTGTGTTTCAGACTCTTTCCCAGCCTTGTTGCCCTTCTCTGTAGGCTCTCCAGCCCCTCAGTGTCTGTCCTGTAGTGAGGGGCCCTACACTGAACACGGGATTTGAGGCGCGGCCTTGCCAGTGCCGAGCACAAGGGGAGAATCCCTTATCTGGTCCTGCTGGCCACACCATTGCTGATACAGGCCAGGATGCCACTGGACTTCTTAGCAACCTGGACACGCATGGCCAGCTGCTGTCGACCAGCACTCCCAGTACCTTTTCCTCTGGACAGCTTTCCAGCCTCTCTGCCTCCAGCCTTAGCACTGCTTGGGGTTGTTGTGACCCTCGGGCGGGATGCAGAACTTCGCCCTGGGAACCCTCACACGATCGGCTGAGGCCACTCGATCCAGCCCGTACTGCGAAGTGACGCTCGCTCGGGGTGGCGCGGATGGGGCGGCGTCAGTGGCCGCTCGCAGCCCTCAGAGGCCGGCAGCCCCAGGGAGCGAACCCGAGCCCCCGCCGCACGCCCGGCAGCTCCGAGAGCAGCGGCTGGCCCCAGCTACAGGGGGCGAGCAGTGAGCTGGCCGGGGCACAGCAGCACAAGGAGGGCTGCCAGGTGCTTCTCCGGGCGGCTTATTCGGAGAACAGGGACACGGCCAAAGGGGAGCAGGGACAGAAGCCGAAAATCAAGCGGTGAAAGGGGGTTTTATACAGGAAAGGACAGAGGCAGGGAAAACTTGAGGAACCAATGGCAGGGAAGGACAGGGGAGGAGTGAAGGGTACAACAACAAATGGGATATATGGAAAGGAGGGTACAATAAATTGACAATTCAACAAACCAATGAAGCGACGAACAGCCAAGGCTTTTCCAGCGCTTAATACATAGTAATAAAACTTATGAATATGCATAACTGTAACTTAGTAATACGACATAATGTTCAACAACCAATAAGAAGGGAAAGTTTTAAACTTGTTGGAAAGGGAGAATGGAGGCTTACCATAACTGGAAAAGTATTTTAAACCTGGGCCTCACCCCACCACTTTTGGTCACTAGTTTGGATGCTTTGCTCCGGCTGGAGCTGAGCGACCACCACAGCGAAGACCATGCTTTAGCTTCCAAGTACGACTTTTACTGACTACCTATACTGTAGTTTGTTTTGCCGAGCCCAACAAGGAAAGACCTGAGGAATGAAGGTGGAGTGTGAAGACAGTAAAATACAAATGCTTAGAAATATAGGAGCTTCACTAGGTCTCACAGTACTTTTAAAATTAGTAATTCCTGTCTATAACACTGAGCATTTAGGAAACATATTCAGTAGTTGTTGCTGCAAAACAGATTGTTCTTCTCAGAAAGCTTTAAAAAAAAAATAACCTGCTCTGAAAAGGAGGTGACTAAATATGTATATACACTCACACCTTATAAGTACAAAAACTTTCATATGGTAGCACATAGAGCTGTTTGGGGTTCTATTTAATATTTAGTTTCCTAAGAAATAGGACAGAGGTGCAAGGTATCAAAGCAGATACAATTTATTTCCGAGCATGGAGATTCAACCCTCCAAAGGAGAAGCTTTACCGAAATAATATACTTGCATGTAACAGCTGGAAATAAAATTTGTTCATATATCTTTAAAAAAATTATTTTTCACTTGCAGTCTTATCCATCTGTTGCCTGGCAAAGATTTGTTCTTGCTACAAGTTGTATTTAGGATTATACTCATTCACCCAGCATTTATGTCTCTTTCTTGTCACTTTCACAAAAGAGGGGAAAGCTGCTTTTACCCAGTGGTATTACTAATTGAAGTGAAAAAGGAATACTCAAGACCCCTTCTGATTATTTTGTTTCTTTTTTATATCACTTTTTGATGAAAACAGATTTACAATGGGACCCTGCAGTGTTGCCTGTTATTCATCATCAGTTGCCCTTTAATTGCAGAATTAAATTTGATTCCCATTGGAGAGTAACGTAACATGATTTAAAGAGACTAATAGATTTTTAGTATTCAATTGAAGTTAGATAGATGTTTTGAGTTTATTTGCCAAATGATTTTGCACTGTCTTTATTACATGATCAGTTTTCTTTCCAGCACCACAGGTTTTGGGGTTTTTGGTTTTGTTTGGTTTTTAATGTGTTTTTTAATATTTTTAATGGGACAAGTATATCCTCCTACTTCTGTGTATTCAAAGCTATTTACCCTTATTTTGTCATCTGTATTCTTTTCTCTACTTGCACCATGTCATGGAAAAGTAGAGGTCTACTTACTGAAAAAAAAAAAAAAATCAGCCTGAAGTAAGGCAACTTTAGCATAGATATTTCAAATATAAAATTTTTATAGCACATTAAATGGAACTTTTGCTGCTCCTGCTCATATTGTGTTAACAGAGAACATGTTATGTTACACATATTTCAATTAAGAGGAAATTCTGGAACTCATTTGCTGCTTGTATTTCATTAACAAAAACTTCTGCCAAGAAGTGACATTAGCATATGCTTGTGCTGTCTTGTGTTTTCCCTCTTTGTTCCTTGGTTTGCTCTCTAATGATTATAGATTTGCTTTGAGCCCTTTCTGTTCTTTCTGCAGAGCAGCTACTGCTCATGTACTTACAACGTTGCATATTTCCATAATGTTTCTTGGGCGAACTTCTTAGTGGTGAGACTTCTATTAAATTCCAAACTTGATGGAAATTTTCAGGATATTTTAACTTCTTTTGTGACACACAGTAGGAAATGCCAGGAGATGCTTGTTAAAATCTAAACTTATATTATTATTAAGTGTGGACAAGATTTAATAACCCTTTTCTAGACTTCTTAGTTTTGAGAATCTACAGCAAAATAGCAAAAACCCTGAGAGCCTCATGGGACATCTTATCTCATTCAGTTACCCTTTACCATATTTATAAAGAGGGGGAAAAAGGACATTTAAGCATTTTATCAGACTAGCATAAAGATCTATAGCTCTAGCTACTGCTATAGATTCAAAGTCCACCTACTTGCAACAGTCCTCAAAAACCCTTCAATGGGAGAGATACAACAATGTAAAAAAAAAAAAGAAAGTCTTTGTTAGCAGAACTGGTTCTTATATACTGGAGGAGCTGTGAATACAGCCTGGGCATTTACTTAATTTTTCAATGGTTTAGTGATTCTCAGTTCAGTTACAAGTAATATTTGTCTTGACCATGAATACAATACAGAAAATCTGCAACTTAGCTATGGATTATATCAAAGCTTGATAATCAATATTATTTAAAACTAGATCTAAAACAAACAATCAATTTCCAGTTATAATCCTATTTTACACTGGTATTTTTTATCACGCCAACACAATTTTCTAGAAAAAGAATTTATTCCAATCATTGCAGTAGGCAGGCCGAAACAGCTGGCATTGCACTGGTCTTACTCACAATGAATGTTTCCTGTTAGCAGTAAATCATCACACATGGCCATGAACACAAGCACACAAGCAGAGGCGCTCAAACAAAACACTGTGACACCTGCCTCTGGCTAAAATGCTGATATTCCCCAGTATAAAAACCTACAGGACTCTCATGCTGCACAGTTTGAAGGACTTTCTGCTGCTTCTAGGGACATTTTAGAGTGTGTTTGAAGTTAATCCCCTCCTCCATCAGATCCTGGTTGGATTATTGTAGGCTGCCTGATAGTATTATGCATTACTCATTTATCCTGAGGACTGCATTTTAAGGAAAATGAAAATTCCTGTATCTTGCTTTCATGTCATATTATCCACTATAATCCACACCAAAGGCATTTTTTATCAGTAACATGCCTGTTTACTGAGAATGAGGAAGATATATCCACAGCTTTATATTATAATCACTTGGTGTTTTAACTAACTTTCCACTTCATTGTAGGACTTTTCTTTTCTTTGAATTATAGCATGAGACTAGCTGTCAGTGTCAAACTCCCCTTGTTATAGACTGTGAAATTGATGATTAATCCTGATGTAATATGGCACTTGGCCACATAAGGTGACTGAGGTTTGCGTATGTAGATGCTTGGGAAATAATTCTTTTCACAAGAGCCTGATTACAAAGCTAGTTTTGCAGCTACAATTACATGAAGCCCCCTTAGATATGTGCAAAGTTTTAGCATGGAATGAAGCCAGAGGCAACCCCAGGAAAAATGCTGTGATGTGCATTTGTATGACAGTGCCCTTTAGTTTCTCTACAAAAGGATGTCTGTTCTGTGACTTCAGTAAATTGAAGGAAGAGTAATTTATATTCAAAATTATTCTGCACATCTTTCCCCTAGTAAGATTGAAAATATGGAGAAAATGTACTGCCAGGGCACAGGGCCTCTAATCTCTCTAATCAGTGCTGATATAAGAGATGTTTTTGCTGTTGCTGAGCAGGTTTTACACAGAGCCAGGGCCTTTTCTGCTTTCCTTATTGCCACACAGGTGAGGAAGTTGGGAGGTTGGGAGGAGTCACAGCCAGGGGGCAACAGACAACTGACTGAAGGGGAATTCCAGACCATATGGCATCCTATAAAGTTGGAGGGGAAAGGGGGAAGGGAAAGTCTTTCTGGAGTGATGGCATTTATCTTCCCAGGTCACTGTAACATGTGATGTTGCACACATCTCCCTGCTGTTCTGGAGATGGCTGAACACCTGCCTGCCCATGGGAAGCAGTGAATTAATTCCTTGTTTTGCTTTGCTTGTGTGCACATCTTCTGATTTTCCTATTAAACTGTCTTTATCTCAACCCATGAGTTTTCTACCTTCTACCTTTCCAATTCTCTCCCTCGTCCTACTGGTGTGGAAGTGAGTGAGCGGATGTGTGGTGCACGCCTCTTATGTAAAGTAGATATTTCACACCATTTTGCTCACATGCACAGCCAGACCTTTGGGGCCCTCCTCCAGAAGGTGAGCTAGTGGCAGAGGGGATGGACTGGGCAGGAGTCTCAAGGCAGGAAAATAAGTTGGCTCAGAACAGTGCTGCCTCACCTTCACAGGACACTCTCTTCTAATCACAACTTTCTTGTCACAACAGTCAGGAGGTTTGAGAAGCAACATGGTTATGCCTGGTCCTCCACAGACCCAGGAATTCACTGCTCCAGATCCAAACCAGATCTGTATGCAGCACTACCATTTGTGGCCTCAATAAGAGGTTGGGAAGAAAGCTTATTTCATTTTTATATTGGACCTAAGTTAAAAAGTATTGATGATATCTATCAGTATACCGGGAAAAGAGTAGACCAACTGAATTTACTGCAACCGATTTGTTATATTACACCCACTAACTAATTTATTGCAGTATTAATGAATTTTAGAACAACTTTTTGTAGACCACTAAAGGTACTAGCAAATATTAATATATACCAGTTCTACAGTCACAGAAGACAACACTTCTGATCATAGAATGGTTTCGTTTGGAAGAGACCTTCAAAGATCCTCTAGACCAGCATCCTGCTATAGGAGCACTTTCCACTAGATCAGGCTACTCAGAGCCTCATCCAGCATGACCTTAAACACTTCCAGCAATAGGGCATCCACAGATTCTCTGGGCAACCTGTTCCCGTATCTCACCACCCTCTACATTAAAATTTCTCCCTTATGTCCAAACTAAATCTACCCACTTTCAGTGAAAAACCATTGCCCCTCGTGCTTTCTCTACAGGCCCAAGTAAAAAGACTTTCTCTGTCTGCTGGACTCTCTCCAACAGGTCTTTCTTGTACTGGGGATTCCAGAGCTGTATGGAGTACACTGGGGTGGGATCTCAAAAGATCTCTCTCAGCCTGTTGGCCACACTGGTCAGTTGAATGTAGTTGGATTTCTGGACTGCAAGAACACTTTCCTGACTCATATTTAGTTTGTCATCCACCAGTATCCCCAGTAGTCTTCTCCTCAGAGCTGCTCTCACTCTTTTTGCCCCTCAGTCTATACTGATGTTGGGGATTGCCCCAACCCAGGTGCAGGACCTCACATTTGGCATTACTGAACTTCAAGAGGTTTGAACATTCAATAGCAGTGATTTACTTAAAATTAAATGCATTCAAGAATTAAAACTGCTTGATTTCTCCCAGGTTCCTTTGTGATGCCTAGTCTCATTGATGGGAAGAGTGTAATAAGCAAGGCGCAAGTGGGCTGCATTGTGTGCCAACAGCAATCCTGTCTTACAGTAGCGTAAGAATTTAATTGATTAGATGATGAAGGAAGTGGAAATGCATAAAGCAACATTGCTGGAAAGACAAGTTGAGGCAATCGAGGAATTCTGGGAAGATCCAGGAAATCAGGGGGGAATGGCTTTAAACTGAAAGAAAGTAGGTTTTGATTAGATATTAGAAAGAAATTGCTGAGTAGTTTGTACAACTCCCATCCCTCAGTCTTCAAGGGCAGGCTGGGTGGAGCTCTGAGCAACCTGGTATAGTGCAAAGTGCTTCTGCCCGTGGCAGAAGCTAACACACCTTTAAAGTCCCAAACATTTTTTTGATTCTATGGATTCAAGAATTCTACAACAGACAGAGGGAATACAATCCTTAGACTCCTCTAAGCAGTAATTACCACGCCTAATTACAGCAACAAGCAAGACCTAAAGAAGTTGATCATAGAATCGTCTTGTTCTGAACAAACCCTTAAGATTATTGAGTCTAACCATTAAACTAACTACCAAGTCCACCACTAAACCATGTCTCAAGGTGCCACTTCTGCACAGCACTCAAACACCTGCAGGGATGGTGACTCAACCACTTCCCTGGGCAGCCTGTGCTCTGGACACACTTTCAGTGGAAAAATTTTTCCTTATATCCAATCTTAATCTCCCCTGGTGTAAAGTAAGGCCTTTTTGTCTCGTCCTATCACTTGTTATTGGGAGAAGAGGCCAACCTTTACTTCGCTACGCCCTCCGTTAAATGAGTTGTAGAGCACAATAAAGAAGGTATCCTTTGAGCCTCCTTTCCTCCAGCGTAGACAGCCCCAGCTTCCTCAGCTGGTCCTCAAAGGATTTGTGCTCCAGACCCTTCACCAGCTCTGTTTCCCTTCTCTGGACACACTCCAGCACCTCAATGTCCTTCCTGTAGTGAGTGAGGGGCCCAAAACTGAACATAGGCTTCAAGGTGTGGCCTCCATAGTGTCGAGTACGGGCGACAATGCCTTCCCTGGCCCTGTCATCCACACTACTTCTGATACAAGCCAGGATGCCATTTGCCTTCTTGGCCACCTGGGCACATGCTGGCTTATAAAGAAGAGATGGTTTCACTCTGATTTTATTAGTCATACCTGTCTCTATGCAGAGCTACCTGTGTCTATTGTCAGTGGTATACAGCAACTTTTAAGCTGGAGTGATTACACTAACTAATTTTAACTAACTAAACATACTGGAACCATCATTCCTCCCAATTCTGGGATCAGCAGAGCTGGTACATAATTGAATTTCCCTTGGGGAAAATAATGAAAAACAGGTGCACAAAATATATTGACAGCAAGCAGGCAGGTCATATAGTTCAGTTACATGAAATGTTTTGCATATAAATAAGAATGAAGATAAGTTTCTCCATCAGTTTTCAAGTAATTTAATTGGGGGGGAGAAGAGCTTTATTCTGATAACAGAAAAATTACATTTCTATTTCTGCCAAGGTTGAGAAGTAATAGGGTTACATTTCAGCAAGGAATATTTAAATTTTTAATTTATAGTAAAATACAACTCAGAACAGTTACACACAGGCAATCCACTCCTCTGTGTCAAGCATTGTCATTCTTGTCATGTGTTTGTCTGCATTTTCCTTAAATAATCCTACATTGAAGTAGAAGGATATCATTTAACAGTCTACTATAGCCTCATTATCTAAGGAGTCAGCCACAATCAATAATTAGTTTTATTTTGAATTTTATTATATCATCCTTTTACTGTTGCTTACAATTGAAATCTCAACAATAGTTTGTTACTTTACTGAACAGGAGGAATTTTTTTATTCTTAAGAGAAAACCTCTGAGCAAGTGGTTACACTGCAAGTATTTTTTATTCTGAAGCACAAGTGTGAGGGATGCTGGGGCAGCAAGGGAGGAATACATCAAAGTCCTTGCTTTTCCATAAAAGGAAAAGGGAGAGAGAAATTGGTGCTTAAATAAAGTAAGGTTTGTGCTACAGCCATGGAGTAGGATCTGGAATACACCTTCTATTTTTTGTTCTAATCCTCCTAGGACTTCTACCCTTGTTAGGGTTTTGGATGATCTAAGGTTGACATCTAGTGGTGGGAAGGTAGATCGCAGAGAGGAATCCTGCCCTCCTTACACACAAGCACATTTTATCGAGGCGCAGGAATGTAATCCTAAAATTTAAACCCATCCATTAAAACCGTAAGAATTGTGAAATTAAGGAGAGTAACGTTAAGAATAATGGCATAGTCAGACGAGAAACTAAATGCATCATCTTTTATATGAAAAATATTTAAGTCTGAACCATTCTTATTTGCAGCCTTTCACGTTAGTGTGCAATATAAACAGCATGGATGAAGAGACAGGGGATGGAGTTATGTTGGTAAACATTATAACCATACCGATATTTATATTTGTCTTCAAATCGTAATCCCTATGTTTATTTTGCGGTAATAGCAAAGATTACTCAAACAAATGTTAAAGGGTTTGCTTGTTTTATGTCAGCAACAACTGCGCTGAGGCCATGAACAACTGGATTTTTATTTAGCTGCTTCTGTGGGAACACTTTAGTGATTGCTGGTTAGTGCTTTGTGTTTGAGTCTGTGTGATTAATTTATGATAGCGCCTTCATCTTGTTTCTCTTGTATTAACTTTTCAGTTACCTCCCTGACCTTGGTCATTTTGCTATGTCCTCATTTGTGCCAACTCGTCAAGATATTCTTGGAGTCCTAGTGCAAAGTACAGGAATTACTGAGTGTCCTTTTTATTTAGAAAATATTCTACTTAGGTAAGATGACCTGCCAAATAATTCAGTGTACAACTGTGAAAGCAGTTGCTGCAGCTTTCCTTCTATGGTCCTTTAAGCTTTTGCATTCAGTGAGTGTTGTATGCATGTGTTTCTGTTCCTTTTAGTCTCCAAAGTTAACATGGTAACTTGAATGGTGTTTCAAAACATTGCTTTAGAAAATTTACATTACATGAAAAAAGCTTTCCAATTCAAGCAGCCCAATTACTGTGTATGTTGAACTATTAGTTTAACTGAGTCTTGGATGGGGAAAAGAGGTGGTGCAGAGGCAAGGTATTTGTAGTAACCTGAGTGCTCCTATTGGAATGTAGTTTAATTCCATTTAGAGCTAACAGTTTCTGTATCCTGCCTGTAGCTGTTTGGAAGAGAAGGCCCTAGTAGATATGCTAAAGCCCTGAAAGTATGTTCACAACTTCTAGTTAGAAAAAGTTATGGAAGAAAACTGAAGACACTGGGAGAAGGAGGGGAAACAAAAAAAAGCTAGGGGCCACAACAGTAGATGCTTCTATTCTTCCTGCTATATAACAGAAATATTTAAAAGAAAAATTATGTTCAGTGGGCTTGAGAGAAAAAGTCAAAGTTACAAAAGCAGCCTGAATAACTTCCCTTAACCAATGTTACTGATGTTTTACATCACCAAAAACATATATTCTATTACTTAATACAGGATTATATTCTGCAAGACATGTATCAAGCCTCAACCTACACCAGGGGAGCTTCAGGAACAGGCTGCCCAGGGAGGTGGTGCATGGAGTCACCATCCCTGAAGGTGTTCCAAGAAACAACTGGATGTGGCATACTCTAGTTGACAAAGTGATGATCAGTCAAAGGTTGGATTTTATCATCTTGGAGGTCTTTTCCAGCCTAAATGATTCTATGATTCTATGTTGAATCCTACAATCAGAAATTTAAAATATGATATTAATTTATTAGCGCTAGAGACATGTTCCCACATGTTCCTTTCTTGGCCAAAGAGAATCCTGTTTACTCTGTCTGCTTCAGATAACTCAATTTCTCTCATGGCCTTTGACAAACTATGACAGTATAACATATTAACATATGCTGGATCATTTCAGTAGGCTTTTGGAAAAAATTACTTCAACCTGTTAAGGTTTACCATTGAAAAAAAGCATACTCCACACATCTGAGAAACAGCTTTTATTACACTATCATATGAATGAGAAAAAGCTAATAAGGGATGGTGTCTTTATGGTGATTTGACATTTAAATACAAAATGAGCCTGTTTTGATACTGTCCACATTTTTCTTCATTAACCCATAGCTTTTAACTATTCAAAACCACAAATTGTGCTTTGGACTATGATTTAAACAAGATGTCAAAGCTGTCAGAAACTTAATTTTGGAGCTGTACCAGGATCAGAATCCAGACAAGAAGATAATCTTTCCCACTTCACTCATGCCACAGACAGAAAATACTCATTTTTTCTTTGCTGTTGTCAAGGCCATTAAACCTGAGGGAGTTCAACCCCCACAGGTTGCAGCCACAAAGTGTGGCACTACACAGACTGTGTTGAGTTAAAAAAAGGCATCTTTTTATATGCCATTTACAGAAATGGAAGGAGGATTTATATTTACTGAAGAAATATGTATTAAAAGAATTTTAAAGAATTAAAGTTTACTTTTTAAGTTACACATTTAAAATACTGTGTTCATATTTCCCATCTCAGTCTTCTCTGTGAGTTATTTGTTGACAGCTGCAAGAATCAGGTGTTTTTAGAAGAATGTACATAGCTACATTGCTGTCCAGCTGGTATTTTCTTAAGATTATCTTTTAAATTTAGCATTTACAATCATAGCTTATAAAATTTGAAACAGTAATGCCTTTGAAATAACAAGTTAGGGTTTTTTAGGGTGCTGGACATTTTTACACTTTCGTTCTGAGCAATGTAGTTGAAAGACTAGAGTAAACCTATTACACTTTATAGAAGCAGCTCTCTGTAGCTTTGATAGACCAAGTCCTTGGATGTTCAAATAATAAGTACAAAATACTAATTATTGGTGAATCTTGCATATCACTACCTTTTTGTACAAATGCTTTACAATAATACTTTCTCAAAGAGCAAGGCATTTAACAAATGTTCCCAGAATTCACAGCATGGGAGCTGAAATATTAACCACGGACACCGGTGATAAACTAGGCCTTAAATTTCTCCAAGCCACTAACATAACTCGCTATTTGCACTTGGCATTTCCCCCACCATTAAGTTTCATGGGTAGTTTTCCACAGCTTAGAGAGCAGTAAAGGCTGTTCTTTAAAAGATTTCTAGCCATTTTCCTACCTTCTACACTTTCTGCCCAACTACAAACCCCTCCACTGAAGATGTCTACACCACTAATAGCACAGTCAGTTCTCCTTCACTGGGTCAACAATTCTGAGACAAAACAATAAAGACATGAGGGAAATTTCCAAAGCTGTTCTTACCATGGAGAACTCCCGGAGGTTACTGGCACTTGATCAGCTCGCCCAGCAACACTGGTAAGTACAGCATGTCAGTAGAACAGCCTCCTAATAGCAGTAATTAAGCTCAAAAGATGTGCTGATGTTCTCCTATACTTAAATACAAGAAAATGCCATTTTTCCAAGCAAAAACAATATAGCAATAGTTTTTACTATCAGCATAAAATAGCAATTTCTGTGCAGCACAGAAAAAAATAAAGTTCGACTGACTCTTCAGTTTGAGTAGTGCTTTTGTGTATTCCGCCAGGTGATAGCTCTCACAGCTCAGTCCTGGGAAAAGCACACCCTGACCCTTCCCTGCTCATAAAAGATGTTTGCAGTTTCACATATCAAACAATACAGATCCCTTTTTTCCAGCAGTACAGAAAAAGTAGTGTTTCCAGAAGAAAACAGTCTGTAACGTTTGACTCATCTGCTTTTTCTTTAGTGTTGGAATAAGCAGGAGAAGCCCCTTCTCAGCAATGCTTTTATGTTTTTAAGGAAGTGAAAGGACACTGACCTATAACACTGCGTCCATACTAGTGAATGGCAGTTCTCCACGCTGAGGGAACAGTGAAAAACACCCTGGGATGAGGTACAGGCAACAGAACCACTTGCTGAATGAGAGGCAGCCAAGGGTGCCTAGCAGAAGGCACAGAATACAACAGCCCATCTGTGTGAATATCATCCATGTTCCAAACATGTCACCTGTACCCTCCTTTAGAACTACTGATGTCATGCTAAGTCCTCAAACCTACTGTCCTAAATTAACCACTGTTGCTCAGAGAATAATTCAAAAGCATTTCTTGTCATAAGATCTATAGATAATGGAGTTTGACTTTAAAAATTCCAGTACCTGAAAATACATCAACAGAAATACTTTCCTAGGGCAGATTTATTAGAAGAAAGCATACGAAATGCCCAAATGCTTGGACTGCTTGATTCAGTTTTGAGCCCCTTGGGAATTTCCAGAAAAATATGTTTAAACTCCTAGAGGTTTCCTCTTAGAGTCAAGATTTGTTGTTTACATGAGTAAGAGACTGGAACCATGAATGTGGGAGCCTGGCTTTGCTGGAGCAGGAGTTTTGCAGATGGTGAGACCGTTACCATTGCAGGACAATCAGTACAAGATTGCTTTATTGTCACACTTCACAACCAACAACTAAAGCATACATGAAGGCACTTACCAAGATAAACCTCTGCACATAGTTCTCAATCTGCTTGATGCAATAAGCAGTGAACATGCATAAAGATAAAAAACCACTCAGAGACATCCAGCAAAAAGAGAATTCCATTTTTTCCCCTTTTTCCCTATTAGTGTCCTACCTCATCATGCCTGTTCTGGCAGTCACATTTGTTTCAGCCTTTGATGCAGCATGACAAGTTAAAAAAAAATGACATAAGAGATTCTTTTACTTCTTGTTGGAGCAGACTTAAAAAAAAAATTATTCTTCCCTTGAGGTATTACAAGAATATTTAAAACTCTTGTTCCAGATTTGCCATGAAGACAATCAAATCCTCATTATAAAATCTTGTGTGTGTGATAAGTGAACTATAGATTCCTGCAGTCACAAAAGCAAAAACTGTGACCAAGATCATAGTTGCACAGATTAGATAAAGCTTTGGCTCCTAGGTGATGCATAGATGTACTTGCATATACATATATGCATACATGTATATACATATATACATAGTATATACTGGACAGAAAATTCTCAAGTGCACAGGTAAGAATAATTTTGTAAAATGCTAAGGATAACAAATAGCTAATGGCATACATACAGAATCTATATGAGGAGACAAAAAAAAAAAGAGGATTTCATAAGAATTGGGTTATTCTAAGCAAAAGTACAGGCTGGGTAGAGAATGCATTGAGAGCACCCCTGAATAGGATTTGGAGGTGCTGGTGGATGAGAAGCTGGACATGACCCAGTCACGTACAAATCCAAATGTATCCTGGGCTGCATCCAAAGCAGTGTGGCCAGCAGAGAGAGGGAAGGGATTCTGCCCCTCTATTCCAATTTCACAAGACCACACCTGGAGTGCTGTGCCAGCTCTGTGGCTCTCAATGCAAGACATGGACCTGTTGGAGATGGTCCAGAGGAAGGCCAAGAAGATGGTCTGAGGGCTGGAGCAGCTCTTTTATGAAGACAGAGTTCAGGAAGTTAAGGAAAGAGAAGATTGTGTGGAGATGACATAGCAGCCTCCTGTATCTGAAGGGGGCCTTCAAGAAAGCTGGAGAGGAACTTTTGACAAAGCACATAATGACAGGACAAGGGAGAATGGCTTTAGACAGAGAGTAGGTTTAGATTAAGCTATCAGGAAGAAATTCTTTCCTGTGAGGATGGTGAATCACTGCAACAGGCTGCGCAGGGAAGTTGTGGATGCCCCACCCCAGAGGTGTTCAAGGCCAGTTCAGATGGAGCTCTAAATAACCCGATCTGCTTGAAAGTGTCCCTGCCCACAGCAGGGGGATTGGAACTAGGTAATCTGTAAGGTCCCTTTCAACTCAAACCATTCCATGATTCTATCATCTAGCAACACCATTATGTCTTTTTCAATATAGCAACAGAAGAAAAAAACAACAAAAAAACAACAGCCAAAAAAACCCCCACACCAAAAAATCAAATTTAAAAATGAGCTTATACATGCTAATCCAGTTACTAAAAACTTGTCTTTACAATAAACCAAAGGTAAATTCTAAAGTCTGTGGTTCTATTTTCCTGAGATGACTGCAACAGAAGTTTGACCATGTGTTCTCAGAGACAGGATTTGACTTGACCTACAAAATTCTGAGTAATGGTAGTATCTGTTAATCAAAGCAGTACACAAAGAAAACAAGTAATAATCACATTTCAGTCAAATAAAATTCAGTTTCACTTTATTCAAGATTAAGAAGAGGGGGTAGGGTGAGGTGGAAACCAAGAGAGCCATGCCATGAAAGCCATGCAGTTGAACAAAAAGGAAGTGCAACAATCAGACTTACAAATGTTTCCACAATTTCTTAGAGGTAATTGTAACCCTTAGCAAACTGAGAACCCAAATGACATTTCTCAAATATATTAAGTTTACATAACAGTCATATAAAAGAGAAACTGTTCTTCAGCATTTCAGTAAAGGCCAAGATACACTTTTAAACACCACAGTGGGCAGAACTAAATGCCTACATTTTAATTTTTATCAAGATCCCCTTTTCTAGTTGCATATACACTTTCAATAAAAATTAACATACCTATTCAGCCTTCTTGTTGAAAAAAATATGCATATTGCAATAAGGAATGAGGCACAGGAGAGTAGACATCTCATACAACCTGCAGCAATCCAGAAAATTACACAATGGCACAAGTCTGAATACCTTTCTCTTCATCCTGGGGTGATAATATAGTTAAAGAAGACAACTGGTGTTTGCCAAGAAATGGCAAAATTCTTTCATGACTGCATGGAGAAAACTTTACTAAAAAGAAAAACAAACTCAAAAACCACGAATTACGGACTAGAAAAGGGACCTATAGAAAATCATATTTTCATTACAAGTGGAAACCAAGGGATGTGGAAGAGAGGTCCCACATTGACTCCCGAACATTTCAGACCCTGTCTTAAGGCTTTTAGTTAGCACAGAAGATCAAAATATTTTATACTCTATAAGAAAAATGCCATTCTGGGGAAATTGCTGTCTTCCAAAACACGAGCTGCTAAACCACCAATATGCACATTTAAAATAAATCCTTCAACATTAAGAGTTAAATTGCTTTAATATTACTGAAGAGCCAGCTGGGATTTGAGAATCAGAGTTCGTTGGCAAAATAAATGTAAGAAATAATTAAAATTGAGGTTCTGTGGAGAGAAAATATTTAGAATCAAGTAAATGGAAAAGCTACACACAAATGGGAATGTACCAAGTACACACAAGAGGTATTTTAAGTGACATTTTCAGCAGGTACTCTGTAAATGCTGGGGATGGAGAAGAGACCACATACTTATCAAGAACATTATGAAGCTATTGAATGAACTATCATGCCTAAGACGGAAATGTCAGATGAAAAACAAGTGACAGATAAAGAATGGTACTCAGTGCACCTAAAACCACTACTTATCTAAGGCAAAGTATGGAAGTTTGGCATGATATAACCTGAGTTAAAACTCTTGGTATGTACTTGGTGTACAAAACAAGTGGAGTAACACTATCATTGTAATATTTTGGAATCTCCTTATAATACTTTGATTCCATTTACAATTTATGGGGAAAATTGCAAGATTACATGTATTTTGTAAGCTACTAAATTGTTACTCAACACCAATGGCAAAACTTACAGCAAATTAAATATCTGCAACTGTAGTTTACATGCTAGTTGTTTTAGATTTTACAGTAATGGAACAATTTGGATATTTCAAGCATCACCAGCAATGTTAGAATTCTATCCTGTAGCTATAAATATTCCAAACTATTGTTTAGAAATCATATTTTGGCAGTAGGTACTTTCTATATGTACAAGATATTTTGAAAATGTTGATATGGGAATTTATGGAAACCTTCATATAACACTGTATTGTTTCATGTACTTTTTGTATGAACTGCAGTAAACAGCCATTCAACAATACTATGACTATTACATCTAAAAAATAAACGGAATTGCAGACATTGAAGCTAATAAAATGCTGCTGTCTGGGTATGAAACAAAAAAGTTTCACTGGGTAAGAAAAGTTAATAAAAGCAACTGTGACATATTATATGTACTATTTAATATAAATTTGACTTCACTAGTCACTTGCTTAGCACACAATATTGTGTAATTCAAGGCATTTATTTTTGGTATGCAACAGTGCACTTATAACCCCATAAACTCCTTCTTGAGTTGCAAGACTGTTCCTAAATTCTATTTAAAATAATAGACTTTTATTAATATTTTTAGTGCAGAGTTAATTCTCCCCAAAATGCATTTTTGTAAACTGTTAAATTTTCTGCAATAATTGATAGAGGTGCTGCAACATTTCCTCAAGTAGGATATAAAAAAGTTTACACTAAAAGCGATACTGTACTGCATCTGTAATTGTGACCTGGTCCATCCAGTTACAAAAAAAACCTAGTATTGTCAACTATGCAGCCACTCGTGATCTAAATTCAAATTCTCTGATTAGTAGCCTCCTTCTTATATTTTGAGCAGTAATTAAGTGATTAAGTTAACATTTCCTTTGACAAAGAAATTTGTATTTCAACGCAGCTCAAGTCATATTAAAACCAAGACAGAAAGTATTGATTTTCACAATCAAATCAAAACTGCAAGATTTGCTCTGAATAGTATCTAAGAATTATTCCAGAGTTCAATTTCAGTATCAAAGGTTAAGACAAACTCACTTTATACTGCTTATATAAAAAATTAAATCTGAAATTCTTACATTAAAAAATCAAGCAAACCAAGGCAAAACTTGGCAGAATTTTTTTTTATCATCACATAATTTTTTTAAGCTAACATCACCTACTTTTCTGATTGTGACTGTTGTGACCATAATAAACAATTGGATAAATCTTCCCTCCCTCCTGTCTTTGCTTTTGTTGCTGATATTCAAACACTTCTGCTTGTGAAAGAGGAATTAAAAAGTAGCTGTTCAGTGTTCTTCATTATCTTGGTGCTTCTCCATTCATTACAATTTTGGCTGATTCTCTCTTACTTCTTCTAGTTTAGAAAGGATCCACTGTGTGAAGAAAAAAATCAAAATTACAATCTTTATGTGGTACAAAACAGACAAAGCAGCTGAAAACTAGACTGGTTTTTGTCACTACCTTTACTATCTGCTCTCCTCCTAACCAAGTTTTAACATAGTTTTAACACAGAAAAGTTGTTCTGTAGACAATAAACCTCTGGCTTTCTAATATGAAAATGAAGCCATTTATGCACTAATATTTGACATCTGATACCATGTCTAATTAAACTTGTTTCCTGGCCTGTACTTCAAGGAATAAGATTCGAAAAAAAGAAGACAACATTTAACCCCCATCCTGGCTCTGCTTTAGTCTACAACTCCGGACAAATCACAGATGACAACAGACAAGTGAGGATCACAACAGACAGAAGACAATAACAGGTTGCAGCAATGTGATAGGTTATTTAGAAAAAAAGCTTTCTTTAACTACATCTTGTTTATTTTAAGGAATTTCGTATTAGAATGTTTACTGAACATAGAAGGGAAATTAGTTTCCCAAGAGTATTAAGGGGAAAAAAAAGGACCGTTGGGGGAAAGGGCAACGAGATGGAAATCTGGAGTAGGACATGAAGTTATACGAAGCGTCTGCCATAAAAGGTGTGCATAACGCTTTGAAGAAAGATGAGTGGATTATCACAAATCAGAACCTGTTACCGGATCAGCTTCTATCCCCTCACACGCACATTCGTGTTGCTTTATTGAGGTTCCAGGGCCCCTCTAGGAAAACACACACCCCAATATTTTTGTGAAAGCGGTACTCAACTTTTTCACCTTTCTTTTCCTTACTTAAGACTTGTGGTATGTGTAATATAATGCACTAATTTCACTTTTGGAATTGTTCCTGATTTAGCTGGGGCAAAGATGGGGTTCCTTTCCCACAGAGACCACTGGACCTCAGCTCTGCCCACCCCTGTTACACCACAGCCAAAGAGAAAAAACAGAAAACCTCAGTACCTCCAAAGATTACAGGCAAGTCAAATTCAGCACAGGGCCCTTACCTTTTTGAGGTAAGACTTAGCTGCTATCACTTACCTGTAGCTAGAAACTACCCTTACAAAGACAAAAGCAACTTAAACTAATGAGACAATGCAACTTTTGCAAGCTGTCTCAAACCATAATGCCAGGGAACCACACCCCACTGAAATACACACAAGACTCATTTATTTTTTTGTGAAAATTACTAGCTACACTAGTTAAAAACAAGGCAGTACTTTCACAAACAGCTACCTTATAGTTCTGGACTGTTCCTACTATCTGTTGCAGTCAAAAGTAGTGATGTCAAAATGAAGAGGTTATCAGAAAATCTGTATAACAATAGCAGCAATATCATATATAAAATAAACTACTGGTATTCTTTTAAGGATTTTCTTCATTCTTCAAACAAAACTGTATTTTAAGGAACAGAGCAGTAACACCCCACCCCTGCCCACCACCTGGAACAAAACTAGGAATAATTTACAAATATTTTTGTTCTATTAAAATGTACTATTTTAATTAATATTCTAGATTGCTTAACTTTTGTTAGCACTACTGTTTAACCAATCTTTTTCAGACTGCTGAAATTCTGAAGATTTATGTAGGGAAAAGTCTGGTGCTGGATTGAGTATTTTTGAAATTCATTACTGAGTAGACCATTGCTATTTCCATCTCTGTAATGGATATGTAGAAATACTGAATTTTAAATATACATAGTTTCAGGTTAAGAGTATTTCTGTTAACCACTTTTTAAGTCAAATTTACCACAGTGTAATTTTAATAGTATTTTGACTTTACCTTAGCATCCTCTGGACTTCTAAAATTAATAATTTTTCCAAATTCTTTGGCATGGAAGACAGACTTAACTCGTTCCTAAAAAAAACCAAAACAGTAATTTAAAATTGAAGTTAGTTACTTCAGGCTTTAAGAATAGGATGCTATTTACTATCAAGGCAGCTATAATGGTCCAAACAGCCACATGTACCAAGAACAGTCATCTGAGTATGTTTGCATCACATGCACATACCCTGAGAGAGATCGTTTTCTGCATGAAAGCACAGTAGAGTGAACACTCCAGCAATAACAGACTCCCCTTTTTACCACGGAGTCCCTGGATAAGGGTCTATAAGTAGGAATGGAAGGCAGATAATGTATATGTGGTAACAAAATCCATTACTCCCCAAGGTTTTAATTTGTAACTCTCCTTCAAGTCATTATTTGAGTGGACATTCCACCAATACTGACTTGCAAGTAGTAGACTTAAGTAGCAAAAACAGCAACTTAGGCTTCAGAAAGAAAAACATAAGGAGTTATTTGCAAAATACAGTTTTCAACCATAGATTTCAATAAAGAGCATACTGCAGACATGTTAATGGATTCTGAAATGACTGCTGTGTAGGGGTAAAGATGGATATGTTATTCAGCATTGTCTGAAATGGCAGAAATGCTAAGAATTATTTCATCCTGTAAAAGTTCACTTGCAGTCAGAAATTCATTTTGGAGGATTCCAAACCAATATGGCTCTGCCTTTCATGCTCTCTGCAATAGAAACAAATAATCTGAGTGAAAAACTGAATGACGCTGTGCACTGTCAAGACTGTCCTGACAACCAATACGTGTAATTACACACGTGAAGCTTATTAAAAACAGAAGCAAAACACTGGCAGGCAATTTTATTGAGTGAAACTAAATTCAATTAACATTTCAATATGAATTTAAGATTTTTTATTAAGAAACTGCCTCTGTAAATAGCCATTGTTGGTCACTTTTCTCCTTATGTCCTTTGCCAGCTAACCATGGACAGGAATTTTAAGGATTTTTTTTTTTTTAAGGAAAAATTGCAACCAAGAGCAACATTCTTCAATTTGTATTGAGAGGGAAAAATATATGTCAATATGGTCAGTTTTGAAGACAATAAAACCTTATCATATGCCCCAGAGAGCATAATAAAAACATTCTGCAATCTTCTGAGCCTTTTGTTGTGTCACCATTTTCCAGACAGTGAATACACTGTGAACCGGTGCATACAAACAAAAAATTCCTAGGGCTCAAGGAATACTTTCATCTGCAAAGACCAAGTCACAAAGCTGCTTAGAACAGTCAGAAACTTGTTATCTGAGGAGTTCACCCACACCAAATTTCAAATCCTTTCTCTGAGTGCATCTCAAATACAAAGGAGATTAAGAATCCAAAGGAGAGTGAGCAGAAATTCAAAATTCAATATTATAAACAGTAATACAAAAAGACAAAAAACCATGGTAAGAGTAATGTACCTTGGCTTCAATGCGCAATCTTCGACCATCAACAATGAATGGCTCTTTGGTAAACTCATCGTAAGTGTATTGCCATTCACATGTCAGCTGTCCAAATGTCCCTTTAGTCACAAATAACACACCGCTAGGCACCAGAAAATAAAAGTAGTTTTAAAAATTAATGTAAAAATATTTAGAAGTGATCATGTTACCTATGCTCTAGTGAATTAATTCATCATTGCAAAATAGGTTTCATCTCATGATGTCTAACTATACAGCACACTTTCAAAAAGAGTGATCTTTGAAACTCCCTCTAACATTTAAAATACTGTGCTTCATAGCAAAACTGTAACACTACTTCAAGCTGTATTTGAGAAGAATGCCTCATACTCCACTGCTAGACATTGACTGTTCCTGTATTATCCTTTCTTCCCTTCAATACACCATTGCAAGTGAATCTCACAGTTCAGTTGATTTTAGCCTAACCCAGTTTATAACAAATCCTTCTCAGCTAAAGAAATCTTATAACCAATATTCCTTTTCCCTTCTTAAATAAGAAAGGAATAACACTCTTCTGCTAACAATGACACTATTGAAGATTATTACCAGCACATTAGGCTTGCCTTCCCCATTATTTTGTTTACATATATGGTGAAAGTGCAGTCACTGATCAGCAATCATCAAGGCATGCACATTTTGATGATTGTTTTAAGCACATATTATTCAGAGTCAAAACTGTTTACCTTTTTGTTACCATTAACAGATCTGTACTGTTGACCATAGCGTGTGCAATATATCTGAGTTTTGCAAATCTTCCATTTTCAATTTTCTAAAAGAGATAAAAGTTTTACAGCTTTGAATTTGCTAGTAAATTAATGTACCAATTTTGTGCATAAAAGGTACTTCTGCTCCAAAACTATAAATGGTAACGAAGCACAAAGCACATACTTTAAAATAAAATGCTACTTTCATAAAGTCAGACTATAATTAACATCTGTAATAGCTAATGTTCATAACTACTTCGTTGCTGTTAATACAGCTATGTAAATAAATATCAATCCTAACCAAAACTGACAAGGAACAATATAATTTCTCAAAAAATTTCAGGACTCAGTTTTCTACACACTTTTGGTACACACTGAACTTCCGCTAACTAATACAGTTCTGAGACAACAAACAAAATAAAGATTCCTTTCCTACTTTATGTTGTCACCTACAAAACATTGATTAATCAACTCAAAGAATAAATCTATACCTAACTGTATATAAGCACCACTATCATGTAGACCGTGGGACTTATAACAACACACTTGAGGTAATACTTAGCATTCCTCTATATTCTTTTGTCTCCCCATGAACTTAACCATTTCCTACAATCAATGTGAATACTGTAGCAGAATACTTTTAATGAGCAATATATTTTAAATATTGATGACAGCAGATTAGTAACTTTTTAAAAACAGAAGCCCTGTACCTCTCACATGACTTGGCAACCACTGGATTTCTGACTTTCTGACTTTCTGACACAGTGTTAATTAAAATAGTGGTCAAATTAATATTGCTGCATCTTGGTTGGGAATAGCAACATGACTGCATGCTTCCCAGCTGTTACAACTTGGAAGCAACACCAGATTAAAATAAACTAGTATGATTATCAATAAAGTTTTAACTACAAACATATAGCTTCAGATATGTATGACAAAATTTTTAAAATATCTAGATTAGTTCTTACAACAGTTACGAAAGAAAAGTCATTCAATATGTGTTCCCCAACACACTAAAATGATGAAGACATTTAATTAGTATACCCTACAACTTCAAATTTGACTGCATGGATAATTTCACTTGCCCAAACAGACTTTTAAAAAATTATGTCTTCCCCAAAGATACTGATCCTCCTGTGACTAAAATGCATGAATATTTGAGTAGCAGCTTCCTTTCCAGGAAGCTCTCAGAAAGCTCAGATTATTTCTCTTTCCCCAACTCTGTTAGGCTACAAAATCACAGCCATGGATCACATGTCTACTTACAGAAGTCACTGCTTGCACTTATTTCTGCAAGAGCTACTGTCAGGAGCAGGATGAATTCAGCAAGAAATGAGGAACTAAGGGCTTGGAAAATAAGTTACTATTTTTTTAATTTTTGGAAACTTCTTACGCAAGCTTTATTGAAGTGTTGCTCTGCCTCTGAAATGCGCCTCCCTGCCTCTTGTATTAAAGAGAAGCTTGGACCTAAAAAAGTAAGTAACTAAAAACACCTCTCTAAAAGGTAGTATCTACAACATTCCAGTACATAACACACTGGATGGTTAGAAGACAAAGGAGGCTTCATGGACAGACTCTGGCCAGCATGGATAGGATACCTGACCCACAAGTCAGGCTACTGGTCTAGGTCTGTGCCCTGATGGATTCTCATTAGTGGCCTAGCAAGAAAGACAGAGAAACAGAAGAGAAGGCTGACAAGAACTTAAAGAAATAACAGGTGTGGAAAGAGCAAGGGTGGTTCAGAAGAGGTAAAAAATACACACAACTGCATTTAACTGCAAGACACTGTGACAATGACACAAATACCTCTTACTGACCAAACACATAAATGTAACACTGAACAACCAGTATCTCTGTTCTATTCAAAGCAAGTATAGCGCAAAAGCATTTAGCAATTTAGCCTTATTAGGACTGAGAGGATTTCCCTTGCTGGAGGAGGTAACTTTCTTATGCTTTGCAAAGTACTGAAGTAAGGCTCTTCATACAAATATTAATCCCCCTTAAGTGGGACTTAGGAGAGGGGTGTTACCTCTTTCTGTCTTCTCATTAGCTTGCTAGCGAATTTTCAGTACGTCATGTCCCCTGCTGTAACTTACTCAGCATACTGATAACAAATTGGGAATTCTGAAAATTCTTATGGAAGTACAGTAGTTATCTATCACACAAATGACAACCCTAAACACAGGTTATTTAAATGTACACCAAATTACACAAAAAGCATTTCCTTCTACTAAGATTCCTGAACATGAGATTTGCGGAGCACAAAAACACTGCTGGCATGTGGCATACACTGAGGTAATTAGTCCTCATTGTTAGCTATGAGTCAAAAATCACAAACTCAAGTCATCTGTCTTTATAGGAGTTATTTGCGAAATAAAACACAGGGAAATGATACACAGGCTATTTACAAATGAAACACGTTTATCTATGCCAATGCTATGCAGTAACTAATTTTAAATTTTCTGCTTTGGGATTTTTCTACCCTTCATTTACAATCTTTATCCCTTTCAGCATTAGACTTACACCTATTCATTAGGAAATACATCATAGAGGGATACTGCTGATAATTCTTATAACAAGCTCACTACTGCATTCTGCTACCAAAGTGCCTTATACAACTCAAACATAAAATGATATATAATTGATCATTCAATATAGATGCATAAATAGTTCTTTAAACTTCTATGGTATGTGGCTATTGTTTGGAGAAAGCAACTTGGACCACTGTTAGGTGACGAAAAACTATGAAAGGTAACATTGATCAGTCATTCTTTGTTCAATGTTAGTTTCAACATCATAAGAAAACACAAATTTTTTCAAACACAGTGTCTGTATTTCAAAATAAAAACATGAAATAACCTGATTAAGTATATGCAAATCTATTTTAAAAAAGACACTCCAGAAGCTGAGTGTAATAGCTGAAGTAATACATGAACAGATCCCCTTCTTTGCAAATCCTTACCTGTAGTACAATTGCTTAGACGTTACTGCAATAATCTAGCAGTAAATGTGATCAGTTATGCACAGATATGCAGATATGCTCAATGTCTTAAAAGTGGTATCTCTGTACTTGGGAGAGATTCCTAATCACACCACACCCTCTAAATGTAATGAGAAGCAAGCAGAGAGGCCTTTGAGAAAGTTAGAAATTATACAGAGCAAAGTGTTAAACAGTGGAGGCAATAATTAAAATCTATGATCCTTCTGGTAATAGTTCTAAAAAAAATAGTAGTGTGTGTGATACTTAAGTCAGAATGTTTGATATCCTTCTGGAACTCATCTCAGATGAAACAGTACGTAAAAAAATATTGAAAAGGCTGTTACTGCTTAAAAAGTGGTTATAAGACTTCATTCTCTCTTGATGTTGAGATTAACTTTCATCTGGATTACCAGCATATTTCTCTATGAACTGGTTACTGTCCAAACGTGTGAGTTCTGAAGGCAATCCACTGTTGTTGCTAGAAACTCCAACCCTGAATGCATCTTTCAGCTCATATTATAAGGTAACTTTTCCAAAAGCTGTAGAACTGCTAATTTCAGCAGGCTAACCTGGTATAATTAGCTACCCAGTCTTCCCCATAGAAACATTTAATAGTTCTAAGCAGTTCCCAGGTGACTTGTTAGATGTAGTTTGAATGAGTGTGAAAAAAGGGAAAAAACTGTTAAAGAAAAAATAACATGTAAAACATTAATTTTTCTCCATGCTAAATTCTCTCATCATTTATGAATAATAACCACCAATAATCCTTTATTACCTACTTCCTCATTTGTTATCCTTACGTGCAACATCATTATACAAAATGCAAAGCAATGTGCCATGTCCATGATGTGTTAGTGTCTGCATTCAAGACTCATTTAGCCATGCTGAACACTAACTCTGAAACCAACATGGTTTTATTAAAATCAACAGGAGTCTGTGGTCGTGGTTAACATTTAAATCTAAGGCCGCAGTATGCAAGACAAAAATTAGGACAGCGGCTTTCTTTCAGAACACAAAACTCCTACTTCACAGTAGAAATACAAATTGCCTATGCTAACTGGCAGAATTATCTTAATCAGTTTTTGATCTGAACACACAGGAGAATTCGTTTGAACAGCTGAAATGGAGAACCATACTGATCTACACTTTCATCATGATGATCCCATTTAGTTCTGTTTCCAGCCAATAAAATCAAAACTCTCAGATTTGTAGCATTTGAAGCATGATTACTGCATTAGTAGGGAAATGGAAGAATATTGTCTTTAAGCTTCAATCACAATCAAGTTAAAATGAAACCGAGTCATGCAAGCTTCCATGTTCCTCTGGAACAATTGGTGTTAGCTGGTTTCAGTCAGCTTCCCGTGTCTTCTGTGGGGGATCGGGCAATGGCTATTAGTATAGTAATAGTATCGAAATGTTGCACATTTAAGTGGTAATGATCCTGCCTCTTCCTTTAACCTAGACAGACAAGGTTTTCCAAAGCAGGACAGATCATGACATCTGTGACTTAGTAAAGGGACCAGCAAACGAGATGGCATGCATGAATACCTGGTAGGAGTCAGGACAACGTCAAATAAAAACGAAGTTATTTTGAACTTCATAAAGAATATAATTATGAAATGAAACCTTAGTTTTAGGTAACTTCAGGATATGGATGTTTACATTTTGATTTGAACCCCAGCTCAAGAACAGTGAGGAAGAGAGAGAAAGGATTAGCATGATATACTTTTCTGACTCCTCAGATGTTCTTCCTGGCAGACCAAAGTGTGAGTACTAAGGAACAAGGGCCTGTTCAAATCACTTCAACATCCTACCTGATCTGAAGCTCATGACCAAAAAAACAAGAAATCACTAAACCAAAAGCTGAACACCTCCAATAACACAGGACATGGTATGGAAGCACAGCTTTGAAGGACTGTCTTCTCTAAAGCAACCTAATTGTGCAGCAACTTTATACAACATAGTATAAGTGTTCTCACAAACTCACACATCATAAAAGCAAATTAAAAATAATTTTTTAAAAATATTTTGCATATATTTTGAGGTTGGGTAGACACTGACAAAGAGAACCACTGACTGCAAAGTGCAACTGCTAATGACTTAGCTTCAAAAGCACAAAACCAGTCTTTCAGCTTTATTGCCCAGCAGGGCCAAGACCTTGCAAGTCTATTGCTTCTGGAAATGACTAATAACAATTCATGTATAAACAATCTATTAAATGATCCCAGAAACTGTCTAAAGTATCCTCTGGCACTGATCTACATCTACAGAGAATCTTGAGAAAACCAGACCACCAGAGAATCCTGAACAAAAGGGATGTACTGGATAACATCAAAGGTAAAGAGCACAGCCAATTATTCACCTCAGCAAGGAGGAAGTTTATAAAAGTCACAAGAAGAGTAAAACTGAACTCTTGGGAAAAGCTAAATTGTCAACTTGTCAACAGCACAAAATTTAGCAATCTTAGACAAAATGAGGGCACTTAGACCTAGAGTTTCCAGGGACAGTACAGGACTTCATATTCAATTCAGCAGTTAAAAGAGGATGGGATGGAGGAATCATGCAGCCAAAAGTGAAACTGCCAAAATACTTTAGATTGAAGAAAAAAGAAAAAAATTCAAAATAGGGTCTCTATCTTTTGCTATGTTACTTTAAATCTCTAAAGAAAATAATCTCTATTTGGGGGTTTTTGTTTTAATTTTGGATTGGGGTTTTTTTCCATCCTGAAATAAGATCACTTTCTGCTATTAGTTTTCACAGCTTTTTGTCCCATGACCTAAAGAGAAATTAAATACTAATATCCCAGATGGTAAAGTTTCTTGTTATCTCAAATCCCCATACCCACAGATCCAATTTATTTCTTTTTCCATGTATATTCAGAGGAGCCTAAACTCAAGAGAAAAACATGTAAAATACTTGCAGAAAATTACTATCTTTTTTATTAACACAAAAACTTCAAAAATAGAAAAATAGAACTATACTCCACCAAAGAGACAAAATACTCTAGGGCATATTATCTTATTTGCCAACTCCTTTAGCAAATTTTGTTAGTTTTGTTGGCCTTTTTTTTCAAGTTAGCATTCTACAACCTATTAATCTAGGAAGTGAAGAAAGAACTCTTTTCAGTTATACTGCAGTGTAACTTGAATTAGTAATATCTGACCCAGAAGTACTACCATTCATGCTTAATTTTACCTCCATGTTCTGCATAAACTTGTAGGACTTTAAGTTAAAAAAAATTTAAAAGGTAGGTCAATTTTTGACATTTCTAAAGCTGTTTTAGAATGAGGAAGAAATATGGTTTTTTCATTAAACTGACATGCATTTTCTAGTAAGACTGGTCATTACAGAAGAAAAATTATTTTAGAGGATTAAAAAAAGAAATCGCACTAAAACAGCGAAAAGGAAAAAGATTATGTTAGGTAACACTATTTCAAATTTTCAAAACCTAGTAAAGTTAATTAAATGTCACAGTAACCTTTCCATAATGTTATACTTAACAATTTCCTCAACCTTTTGACATGATATGTCTTTTATTCTGAACTGAAGATGAAAATTATTTCCTATGTTCTTCAAAGAAATATGGGAGATCCATTTGTACCTGAAACATTCAAAATCCTTCCCACAATGTTTTGGGCAGTAACAGACTGCAATACAGCCTTTCATCTATTTCTACAAGGCCTCCTTTTGAGGTGACATTACAAAACAAATAGCAACACATGACCTGTAGCAATCATAAGCATCAGCAATTTCAGCTAAAACCATCTCCCAAATTTAGTTTGTCCCCCCTTTTCTCTGTGAGATTAAAGGCAATGGGTAATTGCCCAAGAGATCAGCCTATACAGCAGTTTTTGAATGCATAGTGCCAGAATAAGCAATCTTATGCATTTCAGTGGTTCTTCCCCCAAAATTTTGGTAAGTGGAAGCCAACAGACAATGAAAGACATAACATTACTTTCTCAAATATGCAAACATTTCAGAAGTTCAGTTTTAGAGCAATGCTAACCGTTCAGATGTTGGCATAAGAATTAATTGTCATTATAACACTTACTGGTACAGAATTATCTATTACAAGGTATTTTTAAAGTGCAATACAAAAATCTGAATTTAGTAACAAACCACGATAACGAATGAGAACCTGTGCAAACACTTCAGTGACTACAGAATAAGTATTTTTTTAAAGAAACCAGTAACTCGTAAAGTTACTGGTTTGGTAGAATTTGGTATAAATTTGGTAGAATTTATAACACCAAATTGTAGTGGACCAGTGGTGACACTTCCCCCTCACTGCCCATGTCTACATAAACAAAAAACTAAATACTTTTGCATATTACATTTGTTTTATTTCACACTGTCTTGAAGAACTACTGGTACTTTTCTACATATGCCTGTGGTTTTTACATGAAATTTAGTTCTGGGGGGGGATTTTTAACTTTTTTTTTGTTCCTATGAAAATAAGAATATTGACTCATGAAACAAATAATTTATAGTCAAAATAAAAAACAAAAAAATTTGTTAGTTCATATGTTTAAGGATACCAAAAGATACACAAAATAAATATTTTTAAAATTATGGTAAAACAAATGATAAATGAAAAATTAAAAGTTTATGTTAGATGTTTCTTGCAAAATGTATGTATTTTATCTTTTAAATACCTTTATAAGCCATTTAGTGTTCTTACACTATCCAGGTTCCAAGAAACATGAGAAACAATGTTGGAACAGAACAGATGAATCCATTTTAGATATACTTTAGATATGTTTATTGTTAACAGGAAAAGCAGACAAAATACTTTTGAAATAGTAATTGAATAAAACAGTCAAACAGCATTTTAACACGAATAATGACTGTACAACTCGGTAAAGTTATACTAAACACATTTAAAGCAATTGTAAATAAACCCTGTTAAACATTTATATAAATGCAAAAACATTAAACATAGTTGATAAAAATACATCTGGAAATAAACTCTAAGCCATGGTATTACTTACTTCTTCATATTATTCAATACTATTTTACCTAATGTCCAGTTTTATCTGTAAGACTATCTTTATTATATTATTTGCTTGTTTGCCTAGCACTCATCATCATACAGTTTATTATCCCCACATTTTTTTTCACAGTTTAAAAAGTAAGAATTTAGTATCACAAAATCCCGATTTCTCAGCGGGTATCATAGCAGCAACATTTAAAACTTAAAGGTCAAAAGAATGTGACAAAGGCCATGTATATCTGTTACAATCCACATTATCCTAACTGTCATCATCATCACTACTACTGTGAGCCATAGTCCACTCTTTGTAGGCCTGTCTTTTCTGAAAGCATGGTAAGGGAAGAAGAAAGCAGAAGTATTAGTTTAAAAGTACTAGTTTGCCTGGCAAGTTTGTTAATTAAAGCAAAATAAAACCACAGAAAACAAAGAAACTCCAAAGTGACATCCTAGTTTAAGGCACAGTATAAGCACATGAAATAACCTATATCCTATTTCCTTCGATCAGCATATACGATCTCTAAATCACCGTAAGAAGTTTTATTCCAACCTAATCTTGTAATCTGTTGAAAAGCTACAATACAGTGACCGCAGTGGGACCAGTCACCAGACCTGTATGCAAAGAAGCATAGCAAAAGGGGAGAATAATCCTTTTACCCATAAGAAAATATTATTCTATTCAAACTGTTTCAAATACTGGACATGCAATACACTGAATCTCATGCAAAACAAACTAACAGCTTTAGAACCACAACCACTAAAAACTAAAAACATTAGTATACTTAAGGGTTAAATTAAGATTAAGACACCAAATACCCTACAGCAGAATTTAATGTCTGGGGGAAAAAATATGCAAATCTCTATTTTCTGATTTGACTGTCTACAGAGAGAACTGTCTACTCTGCATGGAGCTTTGAAAACATTTCTTCAAGAGTAATTATGCCTTAGAATCATCAGTAGCAAAAACTAATATGAAGCCAACAATTCTTCAGTTTTAACTACTTTCAAATGGTACCTCCCATCACAAAATATCAAAGGCATTACACAAGGCCACACCTTAGTATTTTCTAAGTTGGATAATGGAAGGTACTGTACTCAGCCATACAACACAGAAAAATTTGAACTACCTGTTACATGACAGATTTTTGTAAAAGTTTCTCAGAAAAAACCTCAAAATACAAAAATGTATTAGAATTAGAAAATTTAAGAAGCAAAAGCAATGTAAAGTCAGCTCATTAGAGCTGACTCTGCTAGCATTTGTTTTAGCAATATACTTTTAAACAGAAAAGGAGGTATTCTTAAATTTATTTTCTTAGCAAAAACAGGATAAAGATTAGTAACAAATCTACACTGTTCATCAGTAGTAGCTTCTAACTACCCTCTAGTTAAGGCAACACTGCTTTATAACACCAGTTATAAATTGGACAGCACAGGTTAAAGCCATCTCATCACAAGAAAGGCACAGGTACACTATTTATTATCAAAGCACTTTCACAGTCTGCTGAACTACATCACCAGTGAATGGAACAGTGAACACAGCTAAGGTGCCCCCAACAGGTCAATCCTCTTCTACCAGAAAATGAATGGCAAACTAATGAAATGCAGGAGAAACAGAAACAAGAGTGGAACTCAACATGGAACAAACAGCTGTGGCGATAATCAAAATGAGTCATAAAATGCTCTCCAAAGGCTACTTCATTCTTATCTACTTCTCCAGAAAGGTTATTCTGGTACGACATTTCCATGGCACACTGTGAATCCTTCCATGCGTATTTTTAAAATTCTGTTTCAATTCAGGCAATCACTAATTACTACTTTATTTGTCATGGTTGAACATTTCTAGAAAAAAGTTTTATTTCTAACAGAAGAAAAAACAGAAACTCAGTAAGCTGTGTGCGTCACAACTTAAATTATTTCCCTTTCTGAGGGGAATTTTTTGAGTCAAATTTGCTTAAATGGCAGATGAATCATTAAAGACTAAGTGCTGTTCAGCATATATTTCCTGCAAACAGTATTCCACTTCAGAAGTGTTTATGTTCTTTCAATGGCTTCAATATGACATAAATACAACTATTTCTAAGTGTCTTTAAAATGCTGTTTTACATAAAATTGAGACTTAAAAGTCACTGTTTAAACGATATATTATAAAATTACTGAAAAAACTATGTGTATTTATCAACAATTTTCACCAAAAAATAAAATTTAAAGGCATAAAACTTTTCATTTGCACATATAAACCTCCTTCGTCTTTCAAAATGCTCTGTGTCTTGCATAAACTTTTATAGATATACTGACATAATTTATGGTGTCTTCCTCAAAAGTTGTACCACAGCAGGCAAATCTCCAATGTGGTTACATGTCTAAGAAATTAAATGAAACTTCTTGTCTACTGAATTACTAGGTAAGAAGTGAATGGGAATGTAGGAAGTGGGAAATTCAAAAGGATTTATTTCAATGTATGAGTTTAAATGTACGTCAATTTATCTTTCATTTTCTTCACCTGTAACATTTGACTTCCAGTTCCATCTCTTAATCTGTAAGGTCTTATAACTCCATCTTCACCAAAGAAGCGAGGCGGGCGCAGGCTTATCACATCTTCTGATGAATCTGCAACCCTAAAAAAGCAGAAAGTTTAAGATACATGTCAATATCTTTACTCAACTATAATATTTAGCTAAGGAATTAAATTATTTTGTATACACATTGACTCGTACAACAACTGTTGTTGTCTATATATCAACCTTTGCACAGAAACAGACATTACATGAAACAGCAACAGACTCAGAAACCTATTTCAGAGAATCACTATTATCAAATTAGATGGCACAGAGCAGCACATGCCTGCAAATACTTAATTAGCATCTAACTACTGCACTTCAGAACTTCAGAATTAAAGACAACTACACCATATAGAACGTTCACTCTGATATTCTTCTTGCACTTCTCTGCTAAAGAAATTAAACAAGAAAACAAAAGAAACTGGCATTCCTATGGTAACAGAAGTGATCCAGCTCACTAAGAACAGGGCCACTGAACAATTGTATTCAAAGTTACTAAGTGCCTCTTCAAAACACTGTCTCCTAATTTGTTGCACATAACAGTGTGAGATAATCTTCAGCAATGAATTTATTAAAGTGAGACTATCACAGTATTTAAATGCAGTCTTAACATAGTTCTGAGACTGGCATAACCTAGTGGTCTTGAAACTCATCTCGTACAGTAGTAATAATAGATAAAGTAACTCTGAACTCATCTGAGAAGTCCTTTTTTTCCTGCTTATTTGGGGTAAAAGTTAAAAATAATCAAATGAGGGAATTCTGAACGCTGAGATTTTTAAACTAGTTTTTTAAGTAATGCTAGAATTACTTGAAATTTGTGTCTGTGGTTTTTAAATTATATCAAGTGTGTATTTTGTTAAAGAGCCACCTATTTATTATGTAAATAACATAGAAGTGATACAAAGACACAAGATACTACTAGTACTACTATTGTCTGTTTCATGCCATATCGTATTCTGTACACTTATTTTACTTACTTTTTGATACCCTGAAATGTGCTGCTTGCCATATCTATAATTCCACCAGTGGGCCTAGCTACTGCTCCCACTAAGCCTTTTCCAACACCTTTGAAAAAACCAGCTGCTCCTTCTTCCTGAGCTCCTAGAAGCATTAAAAGCAGTAAATCATTATAAAACAGAGTTTTTCTTAAAATCTTAACAAGTTTTATTACCATTTAATTACAAATCTTATTTGATATACAGCTACGTAGTCTCCGCACAAAGTTCACGTAAACAACATTTAAACTGTAAGTCAGCAGGAATATAAAATCTTGACAAAGAGTTTTATAACTCTGATTTACAATGTCTCATCAAATATCAAGAATCTACCATCACATGAACAGTTAATGCATCAAGACCCAAACTTACCTCTTATTGGTTTTGTAACTATTCCTGTTATGCCACTGACAAAACCCTACCAATATAAACAAAACAGACATTAAAAATATGCTTCCAGATGATATTTTTTATTTTTAACATTTTTCTTTCTACTTCATTGTTGAATAGCCTCAAAGCACATGTGTTGGGAGTATTCTAGAGTTCACTACAAGTTAACAGAATTAGAGGCACCTGCTTTACAGTTTCTACGTTCTTTTCTACCCTCTTGTATTTTTCTATAAAACTGTCACTCAATTGTAGCTATATGCCTGCAAAACCAAAATTAAAATCAAGAAACAAAAAACTAACTAAAAAACCTGAAAATCAACAACTCTCTAATGAACACAACAAGCACCTGTTACTCTTGCCTGCATAAAATTAATTAATTTTTGTTTTCCTCCTTACAGAAACTAGTCCTTTTCCACCACGAGTGATACCCTCTCTTAGACCAGTGGGTTGTTTATTCATGGCTTCTCTCCTTTTTTGCTGGTAATCCTCATCCATAGTTATTGCAGCTACTCCTTTTGCCATTGCACCTGTGATTCTCGAGGCAGCTCCTGCTAATCCACCTATTGGAATATAAACCAAATTAAAATTCCAATGCAATTTACAAATACTCATCTCTACTGTTTACTATTAGGCAAACTACCATCACAGTGCTGAAACTTACCAACAGCTCCTCCTACCAGGGCTTTAAGTCCTAGTGCCATTCCTTCTATAAATTCCTCAGGGCCCTGGATGGCTCCCTATGAGAAAAAAAGGACACGTTCATATGAGCTTTGAATAGTATGCATTATATATTCTTAGACCTCACATTTTTATTGGGATTTATATGCAAGAATGAGAACAACAGGATGACACTGAGTGATAAAGTGTGAAAAGACCCACAAAAGCTCCTGTGACAAAAAGACAGACTATTTTAGAACATTAATTAATTCTCTGAAGTCTGCTTATTTTAAGGAGAACGGAAAAATGGTAAGATTTATTTTAAGGTATGAACTGTACAAAATGGCCTTTTGGCAGTTAAGTTAAATGGACTTCTCTGTCCTTTTTATCTCACTTGAGTCTTCCAGGCATTTCTGACTTGAAATTTTCAATTCTAAATCTAAATTTAAAACCAAAAAAGGCATCAATATAAATTTTCAATACAATGCATATTTATCTACTTGTAAAAGGGCAGCAAAGAATTCTACCTGGTAAGGTTCATAGAAGAAAGCTTCTACTCCTTCAGACAATCCTCTTATGAATCCAAATGGATTACCCAACACATCAAGGCCAAGAATAAGAACATACATCTGTTTAATAGCCTAAAGTAAAAACAGTTATTAGTGAAAATATTTCCTAAATTACACTAAAACAAAGGCAAGCAGTGTAGTATCTCAGATTAAAACAGTGAAGAAACATGAGTTCAATATAAAAACCTCAAAATTGTGTGGAAAAGTAGAAGTAGTTGTACCAAAAAGATGAAAAAGTCAGTGAGGAAACCATATTACGTCAGCCAAGAAACAACAGTACTTACAAGCATTTCAGTAACCCTTTATTATTAATGATAGATGGATAGAAGAGGACTAATTCTTCTACGCAAAAGTATTTGTGTTGGATTCTCTCCACACAGGACTTTCAACAGTACACAAAAGCCAAGAAGGAACCATGATTCATATAGTACTAATGTTCAAGAAACTGCATTAGTATTTTAACGCCAATTATGTTCTGTCAGAGCTCCATTGTGTTGCTTCCCCTATCTGTTTTGTTATCCATGCCACTTGGCAAGGCAATAAAATTCTATTAATGAGTAATTGGTTTGTATGCATTTAACCTTTGTACATAGATACAAGGATGAAAGTAATTCTATTCAGTTTCATAGAATCAAAATGCACAGTAGCACTTTCAAAATATAAATTAATTGGAATACTGACATTTACTTATTCTCACCTGTTTTGAATAATGCCTTACAACTGCTGATTGGAGCTGCTGTGTAGTACAGAAGTGATACCTGAGCTCAAAGAACGCCAACCTAAAAAAAAGACGAGAGAAAAAGTAAATCCTTACTATGCAGAGCTAAATAAAACTTAACATATGTAATATTGGTATAATCTTTGTGAGTGATTTTTACATTCATATTTTTAACCTACTTAAAGACAATATCTTGTACATCTGTAAGGGTGGCCCCTATACTCTTCAGCAGGAGATTCACAGACTGAAATGGTATCAATTCATTCTTTCTTTCTTCTTTGTTACTATCTTCTCCACCCGTACTGAGTGAAAAGCTTAAGTGTAACTGAAAGATAAAAGCAAGATTGGGAAATAACATGGTTAGTTGTTAGATGTATTATATCTCTATAATCTTCTAGATGATTTAAAAATTGAGTTAGGACATTTCTAGTCTGACTGAAACCAGTCTGACTCTGTAACAGAGTACACGAATACACAATGTAGGCCAAAAAAAACCCACTGACATTTAAAATCACAGTGAAGAATTTAAACTACCTTTAAGAAAACAAGAACTTGAAGCTGCTTACTTAAGTTTTCAGAGAAGGCCTCCACATTCTTTTAGCTATAATTTAGCCTATTAGCTCACTTTTAAAACATTTATTTTCTCTCAGTTATACTCAAAATCAAAGCAGACAGAAAATCAGAACTAAGAATAGTGTCCAAGCAAGAATGTAACACAAAAAGCCTGAAAACAAATAATTACTAACACAAGTTTTGCAGATGCTACATAACTACTGGAATATGCATACAGGAAAAATCCTACCTGTGCACACCTGAAATAATCAAAGCATTTGTTACACAGAAATCAAAACAGGACAACATTAAGGAAAGTTGCTCAAATGGCTCTTTTGTGGCACAAAATGGTACAAATCTATCCATCAGTCTTCAAAATCAGATTAAAGGAAATTATGCCTGTTTCTGACTCTCTGAAGACAGTATCATGCACCGTTCATCATGTTATAATAAGAGCTTAACTACAGGTCATTTCAGTGATACACAGCTCACCTTGCAGAACCATTGACACTCAATTCATAACCATTAAAGACTAATCATTCACTGAAACCTCAAGCCCATTTATTCCATCCTATTTCCTCCATGCAATTTTTCTTGTCAAATGTAATTCCTAACATCTCACAAGATACTGCAAAGAGGTGAAACTCAAATCATTCTTTGATTTACTTCCCATGGGATAGAGGGGAGACTCTCTTAAGAAGCGTTACAGAGCCTATAAAGTCCTACCACAGTTGTAGTAATGTCAGCTACACATCAATCTCCAACCCTGGCTGCGTATGTTTTTTAGAAACTACGCCATTCTCCAATCCATAATAAACTGTGTGCACACAAACCAGAGAATTTTGCAAGGAATTCTAAAATAATAAAAAGAACAAAAATTACTTATAAAGAAAGTCAAAGGAATGCAATAGTAAGTTAGTGGTAACAATGAAAGTACTTTCCCGGTGCTTTTTTTAATCAGCTGTTTCAATATTCCTTTATTTCCAGTGCCTACTATGCTGCACGAGACAAAAAATTTTCAGAGAGCAAACTCAGTCTGTAATGTGAAAAAGAAATACCTTAATTGGAGAGATATGGAAGTATTCATACAAGCTGATTTGTGATGTATCCATTGATGACACACTCATCAGCTCTTCTTGAAGGGACTCAACATCCTTTTGGAAAAGTTGCAGCTGTAAATGCATTTGAAAAAGATACTACTTCAAAATTCGGAGTATATAAAACTACTAGTCATTTGTCACTAACTCAATATACTGACTAATACTACTTATAATCTCCTATGTACAAACTCTTCTCATTGTCCCTGTATAATAAGGTTTAAAGCCTTCTTTGCATAGCATACAAGATGAGCATAAAGGAAAGAGTCTACTATTTGTCTCAGGCAACAGTAACTAAAAACCTCATAGCTTCGTATTATTCCCAGATATACAGCAATTAACTATTGTTATGGACACAGAAAACAATTTCAATTTTTTTTTTAAATACAAGTTGAATAATTACAAATTTAAAATCTATTTATCTTCAAACAACAAAAAGTTTCTACCTCTTGGTCACTTGGCACATCAGTCTGCGAAAAAAATTCAACAACTGCATACAGGAAGCCAAGATCTAATTTGAGATCCATCTCTTGAATCAGGACCTTAAAATACCTATACATGAAACACAAAATAATTATTAAAGTGTTCTACAAAAAATGTGTAACACTTAGAACTTAGCGTTGGGCATTTAGACCACTTACATGTTATTTCAGATACCATTTTTGGTGGGTTTTTCTGTTGTGGGTTTACTGTTTGTTTCGGCAGTTTGGTAGGGTTTTGGGGGGTGCTTTGTGTATGTGTATGTTTGTATTTTGTTGTTGGTTTTCTTTTTTTGTTTGTTTTGCGTTTTTTTGAGGGATTCATCATTACTGGTGAAAAGAAGGCTTCCCACATAGGCAAAATATAAATACATTTCCAAGTAACCAGAACCATTTTAAACACGTAGCAGCATTTAACACTGTATATAGCACCACTATACATAGATTCTTTTTTTCTAAATAAAGATGACTAAAAATCTGCATTAAAAAGACATCTAAAAATCCTTGCTTTACTCTTCAGTTATGTGGATAATAAAGGACACAGAGCTTTCATCTCTGTTAAAGTGCTCTGAGTTTCCAAAACTGAGTTTGTGTTAAAATTACCTTTCATTATGTTTGCCTCAAAAATAATTTTAATTTTAAAGCTTGATTAAACATAACCAATAGTAATACAGATGGAACATGTCAATGTACTTACTTAATATGAGATATTTGGGAGTGTCCTGCTGTTCTCATGACAATACTGACATCAGTAAACGGTTTTGGTGCTATGAAGTTGTAAAATAAAAGGAGATTAGCACAGATTGTTGTATGATAAACATAACTACACAGGTTTTTTTTTTTAATGTCATTCAGGGTTTTCTTAATCCTGTACAACAGGATTACATAACAGATATGACTGGCAAACAACTAAGGGAAAAGAGCAGGAACAGAAAGTAATAGGAAGACAAGGATGAAATGGATGCTATTTAACTGAAAATGCACCATTTTCATTTATAAGCAAATTAATATTGATATAATCTTAGATTTATATAATTTCTTTAGTCATAGAATAAGATTTTCCAATGGCTGATACAAAAATACAAACTAAACAAACAAAAAAAATTCCACAGATTCATGCACTGTAGCTTAAAACCGGTCATATTTAGAATGAACAACTGATACCCAACCAGCTTCTGCACAAAATTGCAAGTAGTACTTTTTGCCTCAGTCCAGAAACCCTTTTGATATTACTTAGGTTTTCCAAGTGACTTTGGTGTAAAAAAATTAACGAAAGACTGCAGTTCATCACATAGTATAGAGACATTGAGCTCTATACTCCAAGCAATGGAGAAGGCTACATAAAAACTAGACAAAATATAATTTGCCATCTGGAAAGCTTATAAATGGTGCTTCACTTAACAACTCTGAGTTTAGGCACATTTATTTTCTTATGAGTCAAGATGACTTCAGATAGGTTACCAGGTCATGCATTGCATGATACTGGTGCAGTAGGGAAATAGTAGAAGACTAAAGAGGACAAGTAAATCCTCAAAGCCCCAAAACTCCAAATGCAAGTAGCATTGGAGTGCAAACAGTGCAAGAGATTCACTACCATCAAAATTAACAAGACTTGTCTTATGAACAGATAAGTCTTCTCATATATTATTCAGCATTTAATTTTAGTTGTGGTCTGAACACAGTACCTCATTTTAAGCTTATGTAACTTTCATGTTTATGTTCTCCAAAATCAATGAAGTAATGTGCCAAAAAGACACTCTTAAAAGGTATGATAATGACAAATAAAAGACAATTTCTTTTCTTCTGACTGTTAACTGTCGAAATGGTTTTCTGCGTATCTTCTTTGTAGAGGTAACTGCTTCCTTACTTCTAACATTATTACTTGTGTTATCTGCAGTCAGAAAGCTCATGCAGACTTCACCTGATAAAAGTGATCTGATAAAATGGTTAACTTCAGTTAAAGCAAGTTATCTTGTTATTTTAAAAGGAAGGATTATTTCAAACTAGAACAAACCTGAATCCAAGGTGATGGACTTTGGAGGTTTAATAGGATAGAACACAAAGGGAAATATGGCTCCAGGAATCTGGTTTTGTATCTATTAGGGGTAAGGACAGGACAAGGTGCAGCACATTAGCTTTTCAATAGTGAAATGTTTTAAAATCAGGACAAACTCAAGAGATATGATCATTACCTCTAACCTTCCGCCGACCCAAAAGCGGAAAAAAGCCACTATTGTACTGAAAAGATATCTATTTTCAAAATTATCCAATTCTAATAATTTAGAAAAGCTTCTTTAAATTGGTAGTAATAAATGGTCCACAAAATTTTTGCAAAGGATTTGTTTTTAAACCTTGAGCATAGCAAGAAAAGAAATTTTACCTCTCTTTTTGCTTGTTATACAGAAATGCTCCAAGCAAAAGCAAGTAAGATCAATGGCAAATACTTTTTTTTTGAACAGTCATAGTTGTCCTCCTTTTTTTCCAATAAGCACTTGAGCAGTATTTTCAAAGACTGAGAAGCACTGATGTAAAAGCCAATGATTACAATAAAATCGAAAACATGAGAAATCCAAACAATTCTAGAAATAAACCCAAATTTCCATAAAAGTTGTTTTTTCTGAATAAATAACTAGTACTTTTTGACATGACTCACTTGTATCCTGTAAACTTGAATTCTGAAAGACTTCTGATGTGCAGAGGAACTGTATTCCACTTTTAAAGCTGGCAGATAATTTCTTCTGATAGGAATCTCATTTGGCTGTTGAATTTTCATGTTCATTCCATTAGGAGTTAAACATACCTATTTTATTTTCAAAGAAAATTTAGTATGCCAAGTGTTTTAAAATCCTGCTTTATATAATATACTTTAAAATGTACAATGTTCACCAATATTGTAAAGCTCAGCAGTAAAAGTTCTGCAGCTTTTCAGTTAGATATCACAATTTTCCTTTATTGAAAGCAAACAAATTTTGCCATAAATTTCAATAGAAATAAAGCTAAAAAATATTGCAGTATTTGGGGGTTACTGTCATTTAATACATTGCTATCCAGAGGAAAAGCTGAACAGTGTAATGAATTACGAGTGAGATAAAAATTAAATAATCTGCCTATGCAATGTTTATTTTCCTACAGCACATTTCTAAGGAGGTCTAGAATTTATCCATAGACAAGGACTGAGTATTTGGAGCACAATGTGCTTCTACATTCCAGAATAATTTCTGAAATGTCTTTTTCAATTGTATGTGTTTGAATGACAGCTAAATCATTCCACAGCAAGCTATTTTAAAAATACAGGATTTCAGGCTAAAACAAACAAATAAACAAACCCCAAACTAACACATTTTACTGGTATAATATATGAACCAAATGCAAAGCTTCCTTAATGTAGGTTTACGCATATTTAGTACCACGACCAAAAATGTTACACCTCAATTTCAAAGTTATGCACTAACAAAAAGTCAGTAGCAAGATATCAGAAGTTAGTGGAATTTTTCCTGCGTTTTTTAATACAGAGATAAAGAAGTGTTTTCAGATGGAGCAGGTAAACAAATCATCTCAAATTTCACTACAAGTTTTATCAACGACAGCAAAATTGATGTATTATCTTTTTCTTGTTCATACATATAAGCATAATAGAACTAGAAAACTATCAGCATTACCAAAACATTCGATTCCAACTCAATAATCTTGTTTTCTGAAGGACTTAGCTCACTGTAATCTTTGAATTCTTGTTCTAATTTATCAATTTGCTTGACACTCATTGGTCTCCATCTTGACTTCTTCTTGGGTTTTGTCTCCCAAACCACATCAGAACTTTGAAAACAAAACAAAGAACCAAAAGAGAAGAATTAGCTTTTTGAAAACAAGTTTTCAAAACCACACCTCCTTTAAGTGTGACTTTTAATAGGTTGTAATTAGAGAACAAGAAACCACAACATAAAGCATTACTGTCGCAAACAGAAGTGATCCAAAATACCCACTGCTTTCTTGGTACTAAGCAGAAGCCAGTCTCTCCAACNAGCCGGGTCCTCCAAAATAAGGGAAAAAAAAAAAGGATGGGAAAAAAAAAAAAAAAAGAACAAGTCTGTGTAACTCCCCATTTTGACGAAGATGGGTATGTAGGGATACTCAAGAAAGCTTGATTTCAACAGTACTGCCATCCATTGTTCTGCAATCTCAGGGTAGTTTTCTGCTTATGCTCCTGCATTTGTTTTAAAAACTGAAAAGTTCAAGTCAAGACAAAATGCCTACTGCACTGCATCTTATTTTTGACAGTTTGTTTATTTAGTCTTTCCATCTAAAATCAATAGATGGTGATTTTGTTTTACACATTTCCTCTACTGCTTTCATGGCCAGAGTTCTGGGTTTGTTACTTGTTTGGTCTGTTTTTTTAACAGACTGTTATCCTTTTTTAACTGAGGTGAGCTAAAGTTCCAAAAAGTTTTATTAATGCAAATAATTAATCAACCCTAAAGGACATTAGACTTTTTTCCACTGCTTCTGTGAGAAGCTCGTATACTTGATTTCACCTTATAGTCAAACTTAATGCACAAAATAGGGCACAAACCAACACTATCAGGCAGGTGGAAGGTACTTCTTTCCACAAATTACTCTATAGCCTACAAATACATAGCTTTCCATACACAGCCACCTAACCTCTTTTAGCTACATGTGTGTCTGTATTGAGACACATCAATGTCAGAAAAAAAAAGGTGAGCTAAAGTTCCAGACAACAAAAATCCAACCACAAAAAAGAGTAGTATCTTGGTTGCTGAGAGTTTCTCCCTCTCTTTTTTCCTTCCCACCTTTTTTGATTTTGAGGCTTTTTTTGTTCCTCCTAAAAAATAGGAAGCCAATTTCAACAATACTGCCATCCATTTTCCAGGAGTTTGACATCTTATCAGAGTTTGACAAGAAAACAAAACCAATTATAAGCACTGCTAGACTAATGACTATGGATGACTGCTTCCAAAGAAAAACCAATTTAGTGAAATCTCAACAGTACTGTGTATCTAGGCAATTAGCTGCCACTTTTAATGGAGGGTTTTTCAGGTGAGGGCAAGGACTGGAATTTTCTTAGTAAATGACGGATGTGATTACACATAGCCTATGTGTATGTGAAGTTTACGCTTGTTTGCTTTGTAGTGCAGTGCAAAGAATTAATCAACAAAAAACAACCCTCACTCTGTCAACCTTGTAACTGTGAATACACAGAAGAGTGTGGATGATGGCAATTATATTCAAACGTCTTTTGATGATTCTAAAGAGCCCCTGTGCAAATATATGATAGCACACATTTCTGAAGCATTACATAATTTCTTTCCTGCTTCCCTCTGCAATGTTATAGTAGGAAACCCAACCAGTAGAGCCCTGGATCACCATAATTAATCAATCAAAACTGAAGAGACGTACAAGCTTTTGCATCAAAATATCCAACACAGAATTCAGCTGTTTCTGTAGAGAAGATAACAAAACCCACTGACACAATTTATCCACAGACCTTACTCCTTAAAACTCTATTATCACTTCTCAAACTACATGGGCAGGAAATACTTCTGTTCAGTGTATCGGGAAGCCTGCCACACAGAGTTAGAAATATATGTTCCAAAACCACATACATCTAAATACAGAAAGGATATGCATTAGTACAAAACACAGTGAAAACATTTCTCTTGACAACAGGAAAACATAGTGATTAGGTTTGAATATTGCTAACCCAGACCTCTTTTTCCTCTTTCACCACAAGCCAAAATGATATTCACAGAGTGAAAACAGCTGAAGTTAAACATTTAAGATTGTTGCACACAAAGTAAGTTACCTTGTAATTCCAATGTAGGACACCTCTTGTTTCGTATAATTATTAACCAATGAAATTCCAACATCTTGCAAAGACAGAACGATTTCTTGTTCTGCTAGTTCTGCTTTTACACTTTCATATGTCAATTTAAATACATTCTCATCTTCAGTGATCAGGACAATCCGCTGCAAACCTTCATAAAATGACATTAAATAGACCGCTTTTCTAGAATCCACACTGAGTATCTCCATTTTGTCCTACAAACAAGAGAGGAAAAATTTTTTCAATTCTATTAATAATTCTACTCCACAAAAAAATGCAAAAGTCTTAGCAACACAATAACAGAAGACATTTTTTTAAGGTATGGGAAAAAAAGTAATTGCAAAGTTTTACAACAGTCTCTCACTGCACACACTGACACTTTGCAACCAAAGACAATGCTTAGTGGCACAAGCTTGGGCATGTGCTGTTACTGTTCTGTGTTTGGAACTCATACATGAGACTGCTCATCATACTCATTAAACACAAAGTTTCATGAGTACACTGATGAATGGACATATAAATATAAAATTAGACACCACTAAAAGGAGATTTTGATAAAAAACATACCTCTTTTGGGGCAATTTCCTCACTTCTATTTCCACATCTCCATTTTAATTTCCTAGATCCAGTTGGGTCTGCCCAAGTATACAATACTGCCTTATTTGGCTGAAGGCAGTCTTCCAATTCACTGAGGGAGCTAGAACAAAGTAATTTTAAATTCAAATGTCAATTAATATTTTGTGTCAATGACCTTTGCATTCTAGCATTTCAACAGGAACACCAATTATATCTTCAACTAATGAAAACAGACCAAAAATAACATTGTGCATGAAAAACACACACAAAACCATTCTCAGAACAGTAATAAGAACAAGGATTTGTACTTCAAAATACATATATATACTTTGAAAGAAGTATATACAGTAGATTTGAAATATGCATTTTCTTCCCCCCTTGTGATTAACTTTTTCAGACAAATGTGTTTTCAAACTCCATTCCCCCTTCATATACAGTTGAAAACTGGCAGATTTGTCTTCTCCAGCTCTCTGAAACAAGGCTACCCTAGGAGAGGAAGTGGAGAGATGCTGATCTCTTCTTGCTGGGATCCAGTGATTTGAACTATTCCCTTGCATCCACGCTGTGCCAAGGGAGATTTAGACCGGACATTAGGAAGACTTTCTTTCAAAACACTGGAACAGGCTTTCTTGAGAGGCAGGAGATGCCCCTTGACTTCGACAACACCCTTAATAACATGATTTAACTTTTGATCAGACCTGCTCAGGAAGTTGGACTAAATGATAGGCCCTTGCACTGGAAATATTGTACTCAATTCTGATTAAATTGACACTACGGATTCCCACAATTCACTTAAAAAGATAAAAATTACTAATCTTCACAAAGTAAAACCAAACCAAACAATCATTCTTCAGACAAACAGGAAACAAAGAGGATTTGACTAGCAACTCTTGCACTTTCCAAGGAAAAATCTTTAAACAACACTGCTCTGACCAACTGAGGGGAAAAAAGAGTAGAGGCTGTTTAACTTTTAAAAAGAAACACTTCAAGAATGCTGCAAGTATACACTTCTCAGCATTGCACAGTACCTGCATATGCTGGCAAAGCATTACAAAGACATTACAGCTTGAGAACAGAATAACTGTGTGCAGGTGCAGAACAAAACATTCACTGACTGCAGAAAACTAATATTTGTGAAAATAATGTTAGTTTTGGCCTAGCTTGGCAAAATTTATGTGACTAACTCTCATTTTTTAGTACAGTTCCTCACATTTCACATAACCTTAACCCATTCTTTAAGCTAAATCTCCCTTGTTACTTCCTCTGCACAGTTAGCACCTGCACAGTTCCAGAAAAGCACATCCTTTGCCCCCAGCAGGAATGCAGATGTCAAGGCCACAAAATTAATATAAAAGGACACCACAAAACAGCTCACTTGTAGAATTACCTAGCACTACATAACATTGCTAACAATCCACTGTGTTCAATTTACCAAGCAAGAGAGTTTTGGGTGCTTTGACAAAACGAGACAGCCACTTCTTTTAAATAGGCTTCTTTAGAGAATGCATGCTTACAATATACAAAATTACAGTTCACATGTCTCCATGCAAACATCTACACTAAACCTCTTCACACATACCTTTGTCCATACTCAATAATTTCTTCTTTGGTATGATTTATCAACAGAAATGGAGCTGCACCATCATGGTAATCAGAAAAGGTAATCACCGTAGAATGTTCAGTCAGATTAACATCCACTGCAATTCCTCCAAGCTATCAGTTGTAAAAATTACAAAGTAAATAACAGTGGAATGGATTTCCAGCAAAGCAAATGTAATTTAAATATTTTGAAAAACTTTTCCTCTCATCATAAGACAAAACTATCATACAGTAAACCTAGCCATTTTACCATATCTTCAAAATATTTCCTTGATCTAAATACTAGGTAGCAGGTATAAAACTTAGTAATTAAAACTACGCAGGAGTCCTGTGAAAAGTTAGGCTGGTAGTAGAGAAATCTTCCTTATTACAAGCATACACATTCATGCCCTCAAGAACATTATACTACAAATACCACTCACCAACTTAAAAACTACCGCTAGATGAGACTATCCATAACATGCAAGTAAATTTAGTGGAGGCAAAGTTACTTTTCAGAGCAACTCAGTGTTACTTTAGAACTTATTAATACTTCTCACAAAGAATATTTGCAAATCAATCTGCGTTTTAGCTCCTGTAGAACTGCTTCCCAGAGAAGCACTTAAAACAGAATACCTAACACACACAAAAAAGAGAGCATGAGAATTAATTTGCATAAACATAATCTTTTCCTGAGCTAAGGTTTTGCAATACTTGACTGCATGAGAAAACAAAGTTTTGAGAATGAAAACGAAAAAGTGATTTATACTGTTTTACCTAACATGTAAACACGGAAGGCAACATGTTACCTTATTGTCCAAATGCAGTAAAAGACAGTTTTCTTGCTGATCAAAATTTATCTTTTTCGGAGGGAGATCAGAATTTTCAACTCTAACAAGCAGTTTGTTGGCATCATTTTCAGGCCAAAAGGGAATGCACTAGAAAACAAATATCAGAAATTTCAAAATGAGAATACAACTGAGGCGTCAAATGCCATTCACATCAGCCCAAAATTCATCTACTAAATTCTATCCACAAGTGTATTGATTTGGATTAGAAACACTACTGAAAAAACCTAAAAGTTATTACTTACCTGAATACAATAAATTCAAAGGAAGTCAAGAAATAATTCAGACTACAGTGAAGAAAGTGAGGAGTTAATGAGCTAAAGTGAAAACAGTAAGGCTTCATATTCACACACAGAAGTACAGTTAAAATAGATATAGTACATAAAATCCACAGTATAAAATAGCTATGACATTGAAAATGCCAGGCTTGCTAAAAAAAAAAAATCAAAAAGACAAAACTGTTCTTCCATTAGAAAACCTTTTTCCAAGTAAGTATGAATTTCAAATCAATCTTACACTGGCAAGGAATGACAAAACAGAATATAAGCATAAATGCCACCCCAGAGTAACTTGAGTACACAGGACATCAGCTACTAGCAGTCCTTTTAAAAGTGCTTCATATATATTTAAAAGTACGTATGCACACCTATGTATGTGGGTATAAAACACATACAGTATGGAGCATCAGGCAGCTAAAGCACAGCGCATGTTCTGCTATTCACATTCACAACTGAAATCATAACCATTATGGATTTTAAAAATCTCACGCACAATCTCTCTTCAATAGTTTACTTGCTAAACAGAGATGACCACGAGGTAGAGAACACAAAAGTTTTAATTGTAACAATGAAAAGTCTCTAACTAATTAGAGTCTTGCCACAAGAAAAAGCTATGACTAACAGTTACTCTCAGTTATCAAGAGCCAGAGCTTTAGATAGACCATCTTTCCTGTATTTCAAACTGTTGACATGCAGCATCCAAAATTTGAGAACCATCTTTTTCTAACATAGTTTAAGAAATGAGATGTCCATATTCAGTTGCATCTGAATCCTAGAATTTATTCTTCAGTGGTGAAAGACTAGTTCACCAACTTACCATGCCACTAAGTTCCCTTTCCCATTGTTTCTCACACCACAGGAAGCAGGAAGACAAAGGAAAAAAATACAGTTAAACTGTAAGATTGAAGGTGTTATTTACATCAACATGTATCCCACAGACAAAGGAAATTTAAATTTTTTTGTAAACTAGCATAAAACACAGCAAGTAAGTCTCAAAGTGGAATTAATTGGGCCCAGAGGAAATTCAAGGAGAATCAGTCAACAGTAAATTAAAGTTTAAAATCCAAACCAAATAAGTAAAAAGAATTGGCTAAACAAGATATTACAGAATCAACTACAGAGAACTGAAAAATTAATTTTTGTAGTAGATTTTGTGTCACATAATGATGCTGTTTTCAAGCCTTTTACCACACACTTGCTAAGTGCTTATATTTATAACAACAATTTTGCTCCCATAGTGGGATCTTTAATTTATATTTAGCAGTGGTTTTATGAACAGTCTTCAGCAATATCTTCTTTCTCTAAGGATATGTGTTGATCAATAGTGCCTTGCACTATACATAACTCAAAGGACTGTCCTTAGAAGCCACAGCACACTAATCACTGTCTCACAAACTCTATTGCAATCTTTAAAGAACAACGAATTTTTCTAAAAATAATGATTAAGGTTTCAGATATATTCACTACTTTCCAGACAGGGAAGATGTCTCAGAGGAGACTGGTTCTACATAAGAATTGCTTTTTTTTCCTGAAAAGACAAGTTATCTGCCACCAAGAAAGAAGAGTGTATTAAAAAAAAACCAGCAGGAAAGGCTCTGCTTAACTTAAAATGACAAAAATACAATAGGGGCAGAAAGGAGCAAGCCAAAATATGCATTACATTTCAGCAAGCTGCTTAGTTTCTTGAAGATCAACCTAATGTAAGAGAGTTATGTGAGAAATACTCAAAAAAATCACAGGCATTAGTTCAAAAAATAATCTAGACTAGCAGAATATCAGAGCTCCCCATTTCAGCAACAGAATCAGATGAAAACTTGCTCCTAAAAATTGTTCTGGATTAGGAATAGAGATAGACCAAAGGCACACCAATAGAAGCTTGACACTACCTACATTTAGAAGAGATGAAAAACATACTAGATTAGGTAACAGAATTACAAAAGAACAACCTTGGAAGACCAAGTTGTCACAACATGGATTTTTAGAGACTGCCTTTCAAAGGGAAAAACACTGACACAACATGAAAACAGGATTTAGAAAGAGTTACAGATTCTTCTGTTGACCTGTACAGCTCTATTTGGTAAACTGCCACATCTAACCTTTTAAAAGTTTTTAAGAGTGATCCCAACATCCACAAATCTTCCCTGAATACTTTATAACTGAAAGAAGACTAAGATTAATTAATACAATTATGAAATACCTAACACCAACATCTGTAGGACAAACTAGAAAATCCTGCAGGCATACAAATAAAACAGCTAACATGGGAAACCTAGAGAGGATATGTGCAGAATGTATTTCAACTTTCAAAACTATTACCTTTGAGTAGTTTTTGCAGAAATTTCTGAAGTTTCTGTAAATAATTTTGCTTATTCTAATAACAAAGATATATCAAATATAAACCACAAAACAAGAAATAATACCATCTGACTATATTTCCAAAGAGTAAGAAATTAGGTATGAAATTGCCCATACTACTACACATACACTACTATACGCTATACCTACTGTCATTTCAGACCTTTATCAATGAACTAGATGAGGAATCATACATGTAAAGAACCCAAAAACTATGAACGGCCAAGCAAAAGTTTGGTTCAGAGGGACATAAGACTATTAGGAAAGAGAACAAAAATGTAGGCTTATATCAAACAGTCCATTGTTGAGTAAAAGCAAATAATTTTTTTTTTTAAATAACTAAGAGCACAATGGGAAGCTGAACTGACTTCAACATTTAAAGATCCAAACATCTTTATGCACACTTTAAAAAAATCACAACGGAACAACCTATCAACTTCAGTAACTGAAATGCTACTAAATGGCATGTCTCTAATGACTGTATCATTAAAGATAATATGCACAGCTATGGAGCATGTACTGAAGGTACCAAAAAAGTAATAGAGAGATTTGGTTAGGAATCTAATTGAATATATTCTTTTAACTTCTGCAATTTGGTTTGCAAGCATTTTTGGTAACCACTTGGAGTATTTACAACACTGATATTGGGGTGCTACAGCATGTCCAAAGAATGGCAATAGAGCTGCTTAAGGGTGTGGAGCACAAGTCCTAGGAGGAGCGGCAGTAGGAGCTGGGACTTTTTAGTCTGGAGAAAAGGAGGCTAAGAGGCTACCTTACCACTCTCTACAACTGCCTGAAACAAAGATGTAGCAGAGTGGGGGTTGGTCTCCAAGCGTCAGGAGTGAATGAAACAGCTTCAGATTGCACCAGAGGACACTTACATTGTCTATCAGGAAAAATTTCCTCACTGAAAGGGAAGTCTGGCATTAGAACAGACGGCCCAGGGTAGTGGTAGAATCACCATTACTGGAAGCGTTCAAAAAAATTGTGGACATGGCATTTGGGGATCTGTTTTAGTGGTAATGCATTTATGGTAGTGCCAGGTTAGTGGTTGGACTTGATATATTATCTTAGAAATCTTTTCCAAGCTTAACAATCCTGTACTTCTAGGATTCTAAAGGAAATCAACTGGGCCTTCAACCACACTATTTGTTAGGCTAAACTCTGTTTAAGGGGAGGGGAGGGGGAAGGGATTTCACTCTTCCCAGAAGGCACTACAGCTCAAAGAAACCTCCGACACAACCCCAAACAAGCACTGTTTTTCCTACATGTAATGCAGGAAGGCATGATGGCCCCAAGACTCAACACACATACAAAATAGAATTGCATGACACTGCAGTGCAAACAGCCAAGATGCACACCCCGTCTGCAATAGTCTCTACTTCTGCAGCACAGACAAAAGCCCTAAACCCATTTTCACACCACTTGGCTTGAAGGACAGGGATCCCTTTCTAGGAAGTACACATTGAACACTTAAAAGCAGAATTGAGACTAGATGCAGAAGATCAATCTGGATCTCTCTGAACTGATCTACGTGAGCGATTTTCTTCCCATATCAAAGTGGCTTCATGCATACCAGGTCAGTCAAAATACTGTACCACACAGCACTGCTAAACGGACAGAAGTCGCTGCAGAAAGATAATACAGCAATAATATAATATAATATAGTAGAGGTGTTCTCATACTATTTATGATGCAAGGTGACAGAATGAAAAATTCAAATTACAGTGTAAACCGGCTTTACAGTATGTCCTAATGCAACACTGAGAAATGGTAAAGGACACAGATCATTTATTGAAAAAGCATGGTATAGTCAGGCTTTGTCATGGGGCACTATACATGGCTCACATTTTCCATCACTGAGTGTTCAAACCAGTTTTTTTTTTTCTTTAGAGACAGAACTTGGAATAGGTTCCATTATAAGTTTACCTGTTGCAAAACAATGGGAATCCACTTTTCCTTGCCTTCTTCAGCTACTTCCAAAGTGTATTTACTTCTATTTGAAATCATAAAAAATGGAGTGAAGGTTACAATTCTAGTAATATTGAAACTGCTGTTGTTTATGGTGACACCAACCTGTGAATACAAAGACATTATTTTAAGTGATTATTTTTTACCCCATTTATATCTCCTGAAAATAATGAATTTGAAAGATAAATTTAACTCACTTGATATTCCTTTTTATGACTCTTGCATTTCACAGAACCATGACTTCCAACAGTGTCCAGTGAAAACTGATCAGACAGTTCACTGTCAGTTACTCTAAGCTGCACCTGTGAAGAAGCACTCTGAATTAATTTTCAATTTACAAGTCACTGACAACATTTAAAATTATATATAAAGTATGCATAAACATAAATGGAAATACTGGTGTTTCTCTTGAAAAGTCAGGACATAACAACAGCTAGTATAATCTCATAAATGTATTTTCTACCATGCTTAGTTATAACCTATGTGGAATAAGCATTTTAAGTGTAAGACAATCCAGAGGAAGCAATCACATAAGGATCCTTTAAAAAACCTACCATAATTAAAATTTCAAAGGAAAATCAATGCACTCTTGTAATTTCTCTCATATCATTCATCCATCAATAACATTCAGTGTTAAAAAGCTCAGGAAACTCAAATGGTGTTAACCTTATCATTCTATGAACCCAGAGCCAATCTACCAACCACCATTGCAAGTATTCATTTTCAAGTAGCATCATTTTTCAAGTACCACAGCTTTACATTTCCTACACAATTTCTATTACTTATTTGGAATAAGAACCCTTACTGACAGTTTAAATGTAAAAGGAAATTGTTTTATTTAGAAAACACTTCTCTGTGAACTTTTTCTTTCAAAGTGAGGATCTCTTTCTTAACAACACCTCTGATAATGTAAATTTCTTTTCTCAAGCATATCTGACAAAACACTTACTTAGAACACTGATTTTAGACAGAGCTGTTATAGGTTTCATGCCCTTTACAGAGCATAGGATAGAGTAAATAAATTTTAAAGTGTAAAAATGCTTTCATACATAAGGGAGTACAGAGCTGTCAGTTTTGCAAAATACAATACCTTATTATTTTGAAGGAAGTTTTTAGGCTGGAAAGTAAAAAGGAGGGGTTTTTTGTAATCTGGAGGATGCTTGCGGTGAATACCATCAGCTTTGTATTGTAACATTCGACCGGTTTTATTAACCATCCAGTAGGGACTGTGAATTGCTACAATCATCTGCCCAGTTGTGTAGGTCACATGAACAGCAATATCCAGCTCAGTCTTATCCAGCTCTGTGACACAGTGAAATGTTGTGAAGCTGATATCAGGCAGATTGCTTTTTATATGGTACTCGCTTCTCCAGTTTTGATCAAGATAGTTAAGCAACTGCAAATCTAGTTTTGTTTGGTCCAAGACTGCATTATGAATCTGGGCTGAACATCCTTCCTCTAGAGTGTCATATTTGTTCCCATCTCCCTTAAAAAGACAAGCAGACACCAAACAGGAAACATTTACATGAATCACACATAAAATTCATATCAACTTCTATTTTTCAGCTAGCTATAAAAATTAAGGTACAAGTTATTTAGGCACAATTTTACAATACCTTTTGTGCTATTTAACTACATTACTTTCCTAAACATCTACCTTAAAACAGCATTTTGCAAGGACAACCCTAATATATGGTCATTAATGTTCAACATCAAAAAGCCCATCTGTCACCAAATTCAAACACACAAATGTTCTTAAATGACAAATTTCCTCAACACAGTATTTTCTCCACTAAATTTAAATTCGTAAGAGACATACAGAGAAGAGCCTGTTACTTCCATACACTTGGTACAAGATACAGCCCTAGAAATCGTTTATTTGTGATAAAGTTTGAGTATCAGATTCTACTATTTGAGTTCAAATACTAAATATTAAGACCATCTGAAAAAAATCTGTCTTCCAACCATATTTCTATCATCCTACCACATCAGTAAGGAGTGGGACACAATTGTATCAGATTCATAGAACGAAACACACAGTGCTGAGGAATCAATGTCTACACTGCACGTTTCAGGTATTTTACTCAAGACTGTCTCTCATCTGGCACTGGAAAGAATGCCTATTAACAGTCAAAGTGCACTTAATCATTTAATTTCATCTGGAAAGAACTTGAAGGCTGTCACTAGGCTGCAATTCAAGCCAAAACCTGGCAAAAAGGCAGGCCTGTGAGAATTTGTTAAAAGCATGCTACTGCTGAAAGTCAGTGACTGCACATAAAATGCTAAGATAGGGTGATCCACTTGAGGAAAAACTGCACTATTTAATTAGGCTCAAGCTGCACCTAAGCAACTGAATGACTCTCACAGGCCCAAACTAGTACAGTGTTAAGTTTTACTTTGCACATATATCTAAAGAACGGCTTAATAACACCACATTTCACATTCTGTGGCAATATTTTAATTCTGTAAATACAGACTTTATTGGACTATGTAAGACTTGCCCTTACAAGATCAGTGAACTTGCTTCACAAATACTCCATCAGAACCCCTTTGTTCTAATCTCCGTATCAACCAGCTTTCACATTTTAAGTGGGAAATATCACTAAAATTCAAGCATCATGTAATTACCTCTACAGAATAAGTTATTTGATAAGGAAGAAGATTGCGGAGAAGAACAGAAGGCCATAAATGCACAACGTATGGAAAATCCCATTCATCTTCTGCACATAATGAAGATGTCAATGAATCTTTTACAGGAACGATATTGATGATAAGTGAGTGGTTAGTTGACCTCACAGATTGGCATTTCCTTTGCAACAAAGTGTCAACATTTTTCATAATTTCATCAAATGTAATTCCTTCACACATATCATATTCTCCACCCACTCCGTTTTCATTGGCTAGTGGTTGCAAACTCAGTATGGATCTGTAAATGAAAACATTTTTAGACACTTAATATGGGACATATTAACACTTAATATGCAACAGGGACAGTCTAATATTATTTGATTTTAGGAAGATTTCTAGCAGTAATTCATTGCCTGCCTTTATCTTGATTAAAGGAGGAATCAAAAGATGGACTGGATCCCAAAAGTATATACTATTGTAACATCTGGGGTTTTTTGTTCCATACCTCCACGTGCTTCCCTTACAGAGAAAGGGTTATTGGAGGTTCTTATGAAGAGACTACTGAATTTCCTTACAAATGCTGCTCTGTTCCTGTTCCAAGCTAAACGTCTGGATCAACAACTTATTCCTATAACAGATATGCAGAAAGTGCCCTTCTTTTCAGTCACATAAAACATCAAGTTAGTTCATGGATTATTTACACACATAGCTTTTATAAGGCAATGGCTTTAATCTAATACAGCTGCTCCTGACTGAAGATTTTTTGTTTTAACACATTTCCTGACTGCCTAGTGGAACTCATCTGTGCAATGAATCAGAACATCACTAAATCTTATTAATGAAATACAGATAGTTAGAAATATCATTGAATTAATGAATCTACAGTAAAGCGTAACTTAAGTAATGAAGAAGATACAAAGCTTTCATTGTAAAAAAATGAGGAGAGTGTTTGGGGGAAAACAGAAGGAAAGAGTCTCTGCAACCATAAAAAAAAACATCAGGGCAAACCTACCTACCTAAAACTTCAGGACAGTTCAGCTAGAATGCACATGCAGACTCATTGCAGTTCTGTTACTAGCCTGAATGTGATAATAGCATGGCTATGCTATAAGCCAAGTTTTTCTAAGGTTGATGAGTCTTTTTTCACATCTTTGATAGAGTTTAAGTGTATATCTTTTATGCCAGAATCAAAAAAATCAAAAGAAGCCTTTTCAGAAAAGAAAAAAAAAGCTGCACTAATTCACCAAACATGACCCTACTAAGAAGTGTACTGTGTGAATTACAATCACCACCTGAGCTCAGATTCTTAAAGGAGTTTAGCTAATCTAACTTGTTCATAAAAATGGATTTCAAAATTCTTCCAATTCAACAATGGAACAGTACTCTGTTTTAACTCAAGACTGTATGCCCTGAGAAGATCCTACCCAACAATGACAGCACAGTATTATTTCAGTATTAGATAACAAGGGTAAACAATTTTTTTAGCATAATTGTATGGATAATATAATCAAAAATGTATAAACATATTCCACAATAAAAGAAAAATACAGTAAAGTACCTGTAAGAGGAAAAGGGTATGTTGAATTCATTTTCTGGTGAAGCAGTCCCTAAACACCTTCCTTCTTCAAAAACATTTAACGGGATTGAAAAGTGATTCCTTATCTATGTAAAATAAAAATCCAGCAACACACATTAGGAAAAACTGTAAAGACAAAGTATTTTGAGCTTAATAAAGCAAGAATGAGAAGTCTTGTTTTTCATCTTACCCATCTACCATTCAAGGTCAGTATTTCAGAAGAGCTGTCTCTAAAACAGGAAATCTTTTTAAATTATATGGTTGTGCAGTTTAATGCTTTCTTTTACTAATGAAATAAATATATTAACTGCAAAATGATTTTCAAGGAGAAACACAAGACTTCGAAAAACCAAAGACAAGTAAATCTAAACTATATGGTAACTTTCCAAACAGTGGTCTCCTAAAAATAGAATAGATACAAGGTCCAAAAATCCATATAGCAAAAGTGTAAGGGAAGCCAGAAGTTTAAGGTTAAATCAGCAATATCCATTACCATTCAGGGGCATATAGTTATCTTCCTTGCAAACATTATTTTTTATTAATTTCAGGGTTAATTTAATGGCATTAATTAGCTCTCAGAAAAAAAATTAGAAAATAATCAAACAGTAAATTTTGTTATTAATCAAGTCATAAACCACTTTGAGTGAAAAAAGGCAACTGAAATGTAACAAGAACACTATCACTATAGAACTGTAATATCTGATTCATCACTGTAGCTGTAAACCACATAATGTCTATCAAAAATACTATTCAATGAAGAGACATATGCAGTTGAAGGTCCCACTTTTCAGCTGACACTGTACTAAATTTGAAATTAATATATCAATAGTATAGGATGAAGAAAACTAAATAAGCTGATTGAAGGATAACCTGTGGAACCAAGGTAAGATTAAAAGAAGTTTGATCACTTTATACAAAGCAAATAGTTCAAGACCAAAATTAGAGCCGGTATTAGTTAACACTACTAATGAATCATCCTGATCCAAAATCTGATTGATGTCCACTCACATCCAACCCGTCTGTCACTTTGAAAAAGCTTTTTATTCTTGAAAAATCAAACACAAAGCAAAGTTAGATGAACGATTCAGGTAAGTTTTTAAAATATGCTTTTTCAATGTTTATTTAAAGACTACAGGATCATTTTCATTCATTAAAAAAATTAAATGTATGGATATATAATTACCTGAATAGGGGAACGTATAGTTATTGTCTTGCTTCCTTCAACAGTGTCAATTTGGCAGACAATGGACCTCTCAACACCTGATTCCTCGTGTCTCACTTTGTAAATACATCGACCCACTTTTGTCAATGGAATCTTTTCCACAGCAGAATGATTATGCGGACCTAGAATTTACAAGATGAGACATGAAACACTCATAAGGAGCATAAAGAAAGAGTTGAAAGACAAAAATATGCATTCAATAGAATTTTCTGTGTCATTCAATCTAATAATAAAAAAACACCCACCGGATGAAAAAGTACAATCAGCACTCTTAATACGCTGCTCTTGCAGTGTTACTAAGGAAACAGCAAAGATTCTTTTTTTGCCACAAGTAAAAGAGTAAATGAGTCCATCATTCAAATATTTAAGTGGGTTTTGCTACTGCAAATAAAATTAGTGCCTCACAGGAAATGTTCACAAGATGTAGTATTGTATTAACAAGGTATAGCTCTTATATTGTAAAAACAATTCAACTAATACATCATGTAGTCGAATTTGAAAAACTGCCAGTTGTTACAATAAATCAATTCAAATTGTAAACACATACACCATTAAAAACTGCTAAATTTTAATTTTAGCCTAAACTGTGCTTTGTTTAAAATTATTTAAAACAATCTTTTTTCAAAAACATCCCTCTTAAGAGTAACTTCTGTAAACACACATATATATAGGACTCAATTCTAAAACAAAAATTATTTTGAGCAGCTGAATTCTGCAATAACATATAAACGCAAACAAATATCTGACTGCAATAAAGATTTTTACATAAATAATTTATCATATTAGAAAACCTAGGCTGCAAAACTTAAGAAGCATGATATATGTAACTTTTAGCTGTGAAGACTAAAGCAGGATTTCAAATACTGCCACATATCTAGAATTCAAAGAAACACTCCTTTCATGTTATGTAGTCCTCCAAAATTTATTGACCTGTACAAGACACTGTATTACGCATGACAAATATTTATAAAAATAGAAGATGTATGAACTTTGGAACTTACAGATCTGAATGTAAAATCTCTTGCTACTCAGTGTTGTCATTGCTGTGAACTGGTCACTCTCATTTCTAGTTCTGACAAATTCCATATTTAAACACTCTCTGTCTTCTAAATGAAATATTTTTGCTCCAAATTCAACATTAAGGACACTAAAGGAATCACTAGGCGAGACCGTGATGGGAAGTCCTAAAGAATTTATTATTACAAATGGTGCCCGATCTTTTTTGAAGATGTCTGAAGTTTGACTAGCTGCTTCAGCAAATGCCTAGAAAGGAAAGAATCAATACAAAACATAAACATACTGAATAAGACTTCACCAAGATGATCTCTGCAAAGATTCATCTAGCAATTCTAACATTCCATAGTTAAGAAATCTTTCTTACCGTGCCCAAGTTACTCAACATTTGCAGTCCTAACTTGGACAGTGTAATGTTGAGCTGGTCTTTTGAGGAAATATTTATTACTGTTTTATATTCTGGAACTTTGTAGGTCTCCTCTTCTTCATCATCTGATTCAAACAGCGCTTTTTTAGCCTTCTTCATCTGAAATGAGATGTGTAGAGAATTCTTATCTTACCACTCCTTCTGTAGAAGAAAGTTTCACCTCAAGACTCCCTATGTCTCCCTTTCCCATATCTATGTCCTGCCACAGTTTTCCTTTTTTTGTTGTTGTTCATGTTTTTTATTCTCAAATAAAAATGAAAGAGGGAGAGAATAAATAAGACAAGAGATAAATTATATATTTCAGAAGTCAATGAAATTCCAGTAACAGTAGTTAAATTTATGATTACTCAAAAGGAAAGAAAATACATTATAACTACTAACATATACAGTAAATACTGTGTGATAACATTCATCTTAACCCATTGAGCAACATTGTGTAAGAAGTTACACATAATTGATTTCCCGGTGTTAAAACGGTCCCCAAATGTAGTCTTTATATGTTTCCAAATCAAATACCCATTTTTTTTTCATTTGGTTGAAAGAAAAAATAAAAAAATCTGATAGAACACATTTCTCGAGCCTTCAACAGTTGCGGAAATCATGTATTTCCAAATGTTATATTTCATATCTGAGTGAGAAGACATGAGGTTTTACTCACTATCTTCCACCTCTCTCCTGCATTAGGTCTTATACCTTTCTGGAAAATTGTCAGGGATATTTTTAATAGCAGTTTCCTAACTGCAGTATCCCAGTCCATAATCTTTATCATTCTGAGTTGATTACTGTAGAAAGTTTTTGATAATAATAGTCCTAAGAAAAGGGCAGCTTTTGAATTCTGAGCAATGTCTCAGGTTAAAAATATTTGTACAGTTTTGAAAAAGTCAGAAAACAATGAAATAAAACAGTTACAACAGAAGGAGGAAAAACAAAAGGTACCTCTCATCCTTAGATAAAGGCTTATCTAGTTCGAGACCAGAATCTAGACTATTTCCACAAAAGATGAAAATGAAGTGGTAAGAGCACTACTCCCACAGTACTCTTCGTGCTACTCAACAGCTATCAGTTTTTCCAATACAATTCTGCTACAGGTACTACTGTGAAACAAGAGCAGTGGTTTGTCGTTCCAAAGTCACGGAATGCATCATTAGCATATGGCCTAATAGACAAACTGACAGAAAGCCATTATGATTACCTAGTACTATGATTACCTATAATTACCTAACTTGAATACAATTTTGGCACCTGAAAGACAGTATTTCACAGATCTGTGAGTCTGGATCTTCGCTTGTACAAGAACTGGTTTCATCCACTACTTGTGAAAAAACTCTCAGTAACCAACAAGAAGGAACAAAATTGTTAGATTAGTCTCAGAAATGAAAGGTGGAGAGCATTTGTTTTTTTCAAAGGTATTGAAATGCAATACGTAAGTTCAGCTTTGGAAACTATACCTTGATTTCAAGAATCCATGGCTTGAATAAATCAGTCTTCTCAACTTCTAGTGGTTCAAGCAAAGGCTCCCACACACCAAACATCTCGTTAAAATAATGTACCTATCAAAATCCAGAAATCAGTTAGGAACTTACATACAACTTATATAAAAAACTTTGATTTACAAGTATATTAATTATTTTGGTAATCTAAAAGATGCATAATCATTTTCAGCTGCCACCGTAAGACGAAACAAACACATTAGAGAAATAAATGAGGCAGCAAAGTCTCTGCTGCAAAGTCCCAGTTCCAAATAAGAGGTAAAAATTGTGCCACTTAAAATATAATTTTGGCTTAAACAGCAGGCACTGCAATTCAAAAGCACTATAGATAAGGAAGAATCTACTTACAACAATCACTGAATTTTATGTCACTAACTTGCAAATATGAGTCAGTTTGGATTTTATGAACAATAAAGTTCATAAAGTTATTTATGAAGTATTTTATGAACAATACTTGAACCACATTGTATTTTATAGAACAACGCATGATATATTCTACTGTAATATTAATTGAAGATTATTAGGGAGTTTTAGCCAGTTGCCATTCCAACATTTAATACTGATGCAACAGGTTCTCATGCAAGTTCTTTAGGAACTTGCAAAGAGCATAAATGTGAGGCTGCATAACACCAATTACTGTGCCATTAATTAATATTATGTCTGAGGCATTAGATTTTCATTTTAATTTAACTACCTTAACACCTCATTTTGATCGTGCTCCCACAACACATATCTGTAGGAGTTTAGTCATCAAATATGTGGGTTATTTTTCTTTTATTGTCTAAATAACGTGTATATAACACTCAGACAATAGAGTTTAGCATCCTAGAAAAACTTTTGTTTCTTTATGCAGGATTCCTTACCTCTAGCTCAAGACGAGAATGTAGGTTGATTAGAGTACTCCAGTTCTTGACTTCTCCAACAAATGAGGACTTGGCTAAAAGCATTGGTACTGTTCTGTGCCCAACTCCAGCTTCAAGTGTAAGAAAAACAGATTCTATATTAATTTTCAATGACTCTCCTGTAGGAACCAGTTCAGTGGTTGGATTTTTATCTTCATTTTCATTCGTCTCTTCCAGAAACCACATTTTCAGATTTTTTATATCTTTCTTATTCCACAAATCAGGAGGAATTTGACTTATCTCTTCTTCTGTTGTTTCTGCAGTTTGATAAAGGGCTGATGTAATAGTAATCACTGTGTTTATGATTATTGGTGAAACCTACAAATAAGAAATTGGAATAACTGGAAGTGAGAATCTAGTTCAGAAACAGCTACATTCAGACACAAACGTATAATGAGTACGTTACACTAACAAAACACTTGCATTTTCTACAGGACTCTCTTGCCTTATTTCCAGATGGAAGCTTTCTAAACTACATCATTCAATGATCTATCTGAACACTTCAAAACTTACCCCTGCACACCATGCCATTTCATAAAACACGGATTTCAAAGCCGAAGCATAGCAACACAGTTGTTCATTTTCAATTTTATTTGTTTCGACATGCTAAACAGGTAGATGGCCTAATAAAGAACAGGAACAATTCTCCACTTCAGACATTCCTGAAGCAACTTCATAGCCTGCTGAGTGTGAAGTAGAAAACTAAAAACACAACAGAAGTCTACTTACTTCTATTGTTAGAGATTTAATTGTTAGATCAGCCATCTGTGGATTAGTACCCGACTGTTTCATTTCAAAGAAGAAGTCACAAGGCTGCAATACCTATACAATAAAGTAAAAACACATGTCATACAGAGAAAGAACTATTTAAAATAAATTACTTTGAAATCATACACATAAAAGGACTGAAAGAAAACTTACCATTATTTGGTTCTTCAAAATTAAGATAAATCTGACCACTAATAACATGTTGAAAGAAAAAAGTATCCAGAAGTATCACTCAAGATGGAAACATCAGCTATAGTAAAACACATTACACTTCAGTAACTCCATCCTTTAGGTAAAAGTCTGCAGATGCCTTCAACACACAGCACCATGATGCCTCTGACTTTTGAGAACTGATTTTTCAGTTGCAACACAGCAACAACACAGTTACAGTTTTCCTGAATAACGATATAACTGTTTGAATCACAAGCACTCAGTTCCAATTTTGTTTTGCAATCAGTCCCTGAATGTTTTCATTTGCCAAAGTTTACCAAATCAGAGGTATGCTATAAACAAAATCAGTGCTATGTTATTAATAGAGCACTCAGATGTAATTAAATTCTACTGGTGCTGTTCCGACATAAAAAATTGCTCTCCAATCCCTATCTGAGATGGTAAGTTTTTTGAAAACTGTAATTTCAAACCATATTGATTTTGCAATCTTTTCTGACATGTCTGTCCATGTCTGAATCAGATGCTGGAAGCATAGATATACCCTGCATTAGTTTCACCACACTTTTCCCAAACGAGTTTGATCTAACAGAAGTTTTTGTCTTCAATATTATTTTATAAGCTACTGCTCAAATTATCTTTTTTTCTTACTCTTTATTACACCCGGGAATGAAAAATAACATATTCCTCTTTAGACCAACACACATGTGAGAAATATATAAAAAAACCCTCATCATTGGTGCTATTTTTAATCTGGAGGTTAGTTTCCCTACTTGGCATCTGGACAGGGCACTTGGGGACATGGTTTAGGGTTGACTATGGTAGTGCTGGGTTGACAGTTCAACGAAACTATCTTGAAGGTCTCTTTCAGTTTCGATAATTTTGTCATCAAAAGGATGAATTCATCCAACCCAATTACTTTCCCAGACCAAAATTAGATTGTTTAGAAAATATGGGTTCAGAGGTTTGCTTACACATGTTTTCAAAAGGAGCAGTTACGATGCTACCAGCAGGTAAAATCTCTTTTTTTTTTTTTTGACTCTTCTCTAGAACTTTCTGAATCTTTCAAGGAAGGTACTGTTTTAAGCACTAAAACCACTGCCCTCTGAAGTTTTTCTTCCTATCTATAGCACAAGCATCCTGTCAGATTCAGGTCATTTTCCTCGTTTCTACAGCCTGAGATTAAGAGATTCCATCAGAAGATATTCCTGTAAGAGGGAAAACTTGGTGTGAAGCCTTTCAACAGCTTCCTACAAAGAAAATCATATTCATACCGCATTTGTCGGCTACAAGAACGGAAGTCGAACATCTTCGCATTGCGTCGTGGCTATCAATGCAAGTGCATCGCTTTCTAAATGACTAGATTAACATTTTAGTGTAATTAAGGACTGTGTATACCTGAGGAATAAACTGTGCTGCTATGATTCTATCTGAAATTGAGATGAAGGGGAAGCCCAAGTCCTTCTTGCTTATAGCTTTGGCCTTTCCTATGTCACTCCGTAAGTAAGGAGGCACTAATAGAGAGCTGAAAAGATTTGCTCTTCAAAATTCATCTGTGGTCTGAGGACATGTGTAACTGTTGGATATACAGTCAATTTGAATTTTTTCTCTGATGCTACAATATCATCACAGAGTTAACTGAGGTACAGTCTGCTGTAGAGGCAGAAGAGCTGAAAGAAACTCCAGGAGTCAATGCACTTCCACCTGGTCAGTAACTAAGAAGCCTGATTCTGTTGTCAAAATATAAACAGGCAACATTAATATAACAGATCTATGCACCTTAACATAAAGGAATTTATGAACAGCATACATTAAGTAACCCATTTCACAATATGGACTTACCATTTTTTGGTGACACTGTTATTCTCTTACATAGCTACTTAATACAAAGTTTTAGACTGACAGCATTCCAAATTTACTATACTGCATTTGACATAGCATACACTTACAAAATTCTATTTATGTGGCTTATGTGGCATATGAAAGATAATCATTTTACTCCTTGGGGCTCTTCATTTTAGCTTGTCATACAAAGCAAACCCCAATGCCACAGATCAAGATGATGCTTTAGGCATATCAGACAAAAGAGAACAAAATCAACAAAATGTTCGCCACCAAATCTTACTCATCTATCTGTAGTATATATTTTCATGATGAACATTTCAGAAATTACTTGTATTTTAGTAGTGTAAGCTACACAGCACCTTTTAAACACGCACTGAATGATGGAAAACTCACCGTAGTAATGTTCTCTTTCCTTTCTTCTGGAAGAAATGGGCATGCTTTCATCTGTATCTCTTTAACAGCAGCTGTCATGCTGTACCTTTCTGGGCTATTTTTAATGAAGATCTCACACTGTGTTGTAACCACCAATGCAGGAGCATCACCTCTTGTTAAATCAGCCACAAACACAATCTCTGGGTTTTTAACAACAATGTTCATTTCCATCGTAGATACAGGCTGCACAGATGCTTCAGAAATATAAATTACATTAGTTTGATTGTTCAAAGATTAAATTTCAATTATTTGCTTGTTGCAATTTAATTAATAATCTTAATTAACAATTATTGTAATTACAATTAAAATTATTGCAATTATTAATCACAATAATATTAATTACAATAATTAAATAATTATTGTGATTAATAATATCAATTACAATAATTATTTAATTCTTGTAACTTACAGGGGAGGCCTTAACTATTTAAGGGTAAGATCAAGCATAACTAGCGTCAGCAAATTTGTAGATCCCTGCAGATGACCTATTTCTAGGCTCTTCATTGCAGGCACAAAACCATTCAATATCTAATTACTCTTGGGTACAACAAAAGATTCCACAAAGCTTCTCTGTCAAAATGAAAAGGGTAACAGTACCACCACTGTTACTATCTCTGACATTAACAAATTTATCAGCTTCACTCCATACCTACATCTGCCAACTCTATTAAGAGTCTTATGAAAATGCTGGGCACATTTTCTGCCCTCTGGAGTAGCAAACTCACATTTTTCCACAGGACAATAATGCAGCAATTACTGATGTTCAATGTAACCACTTGCAATAAAAATATACTTTCATATAACACTTCCTTAACTGTTCAGATTTTGATCATCAGCAGATAATCACAAAAGGCCTGGCTGAGAGGAATACAACTACAATATTTAGGGCACAAGAAAACAACACCAAAAAACCAGGGACTTGCTTTGGCACACCTGATGAGAAAAGAAGAATATTTCCTGCTCTGATGCTCTAATAGACCAATTTTAGATGTCAGGTACTCAATCTAAAAGTCTGTTTTTTGATGTAGGAAGAAATGCACATCAGTGGACAAATGAAATGACAACATTTCTAGGCAGCAACATCAGGCAGGCCAATCTCATGTGTAAGCACAACATAATACGCTCCATTACTCTACCCATTTTATTTTAAACATACATTTTTAGGTAACTTCTTTGTTTAGTAAGACAAGACTTCATTTGGAACAAAGACTAAAGGTCATTAATCTACTTCCATGATGCAAAGAAAGCAACATAAATGGTTACAAGACGCTATTCTATACCCATAAACATAGGAAATAGAATAAAAGGAGAATGGCATTTTTTACACAGTATTTCAATACCAAAGTTAAGCTGATATTTAAATACAGATCTTAAACTATTTCCAGTATACACTGGTATATACCTTGGTCCTTTAAAGGTAATGACTGTTTGAGATTTCTCTGTGCAGCAGCACTTTCTGCATTAGCCTTTAGGAATATATCTGCTACAGTAGTTAGAAACTCCATGCTTGCACAAAGGTATATCTCTTGAGCAATAACATCAAGAATAGTGCCATCTCTCCCCTGTTTGTAGTTTATATCCACCATAACTTTCTTTTCAAATCCATGTTTCATTTCCAGCATTCTGAAAGACAATTAAGGAGGCATCTAATGAAACAATAAAGAGCCAGCCACAAATACTGAAAAACACTCAAGATTCTCATCCCAGCTGCAATATATTAACAAGACCGAAATTAAAAAGTAATACTAAAGATTTTAAAACAAGACCAACAAAAACATTAACACAAATTTTATATAACTTTAAAACTAACTGGAATCCCATACATTGGCAACTAATACATTGGCAACCGATGATCATAATTTTAACAAGTCAAACTGTCATAATTCCTCATTTACATATCAGAAGTAGTACACTTTATTGAAGTTTGTTACTATTCATGAAACATCATCTCAGTCTCACTTAGCACTTCATTAAAGTGGAGAGTGGAATTGTTTTCTATGTGCATTTATTAAATTCATATTTAAAGTTTGGTTTATTTCATCTTTCGTATCTAGCATTTATATTGGTCTCTCATAAAGATACACGGAACAAAAGGCAAGTAAGACACATAAATCCACAGTAACATGTACTTTAAGAACCCCTACACTAAAACAACTGCAGTTTTAAAAGAATACTAATAAAATTGAAACATTATGAACTCTAATATAAATTATGTAAAATTAGAGACCTTGGTGTAGCCTTCTGGATTGATGGCCTTTTATCGTCTAATGTACAGTTTGCCAGTTTGACTGAAGCATTCATTGAACCATCTGATAACATTTTCAGAGCAGCTGACATCAGAAGTAATTTAAACTCTGCAAGCTTCAGAAGGTCATCTCTCTGATCCAAACTGTTAACCTGTATAAATCAAACATTTGTAGATTTGGTTACAGGTAGCAAAAATAATACATAGGTGTGATACACAGCTTTATTCTAACTGATAATATTTTCAATAATAATAAATTAAATAAACCCACTACTAATTCAAAAGACAACCCCAAGCAACAACATAAAAGAGAAAATTTTCAAAGAGCAAAGCTTTACCCTTCTCCCATCCTTCTAAAGTAAGCTTTCATTAGTGAGAGACCTAAGTTTACAATTAATTACAAACTTTCAGTCAGAAATCTGGTGACAAGTTTTCTAAGTTTAAACCAAGATGAATATAAATGCATTCCTATTGACAAATTTAAGAATCTTTCTCCACAATTTCGTGTGTGTGTCCATGTACACATCTCTATGCGTAACTAATAAATACGTTTCATTCCTCTGCATTTTTTTCTTCCCAAGCTATATTTTAAATTAATATAAATTTTCATCAGATTTTTTGTCAGGTGACAGAAGATGCTACATATTATATGCTACCACTGGTTATTCTATTTCCTGTAATATCTGCCAAACGATTTAGCTAAAATAGCTCTTCCTATCATTTCCATCACATTTGTTATTATTGCTAGAACACACTTTCTCTGTCATAAATGAAGTTATTCTTGTTCAGAACTTCCAGGACTCTAGGCAACCTTAAAACTGCTGATCTGTCTTTGTAACCAAAATTATACTTACCTGCTTTGTATTTGGACTATACAACACTAAAGTCAGAGAGTCAAACCTGAAGTCCAGTTTTAGTGTTGTTTTTATTTTCATAGGTGAATGCAATTCCACCACAGCTGATGTCACAACAGTTACACCTTTCAAAAACCAGAAAAATGGTTAATATTAAGAAAATTACCTGACTGCAAATAAGGAAAAAAACAAAACATCCTCGCTTATGACCATAAAGACAGCAACTTCCCTTTTTCTCCACAGGTAAATCCATCTACACTTAGCATGTGTGTATCATGCTTTATCTAACTACTTTTGGCAAAATCACACACTGTTTGAGAATATAAAACATTCCCCCTTCATATTCTACATGCAGTTTTTACCATCTTTAAAACATAAATGTACAACTTTCCATTAATGTTACATGGTACTGTGTGCAAGAGTCTTACAAAGAATAAAAATTTATTTTCATCCTCATTTGTTCATCTGCCACATTCTTGCTGGTTTTCACATTTAATAAAGGAATTCAACAAAAGATGGTTTTCTTAAGTTTACTTGCTTTTGTTTTTAGGGTGTGCTGAAAAGTCAATGGGCAATAAAAAGTACTGAATAGGAACAACTTTCAGGGGTGTCATCATTACAACAGACAAACAGATCTATACCTGAACAGCAAAAAAACCAGATATATACAGGAAAGAGAGTAAGATGGCAGCTTTCCAAAGTTGGGATATTACCAAATGCAGTCGGCAGACTTTGAATTGCTGCCTTGCATTATAGCCAGGGAAACAAGACAGTCCTTACATTACATGTCATGCTCCAAAACTCACTACAGTGGCCCAGTTGTTCCTATTCATTATCATTACTGTCGGATATAGCTTAAACCACAATATCAAGATAATAGACGCATTGGCAGTCAACCGACCTCATCAGCCAATGAGGCAGGTAGTGACAGCAGCAACAGCAGCAGTGGCTACAGTTGCAGGGCAAACTACCTCAAAGAGCCTGGCAGGCGGTTCCCAGACTCAGGGAAACCCAAGAGAAAGGAGAGACCTAGCAGGGCCCAGACGCTCTCCTGAGTGAGGCTGACATGGTGAGAGCCTTGCCAGAGCAACTGAGGGAGATTTAAAGATTCTAGGGAGCATGAGCAACTTGGAGCACAGTGGAAAGGTGGGCATACAGGACATGGCACATCAGAAGGATGTGGCACAGCACTTGCTGCAGCAGTTCATGTAGGCAGGGCATGTAGGAGGGTGCAGTGACCCTCTCAGCTCTGGAGGAGAGCTCACCTGGTGCTTTTTACCTATCCCAGGAGAACAGACACAACAGTGATCTCCATGAAGCCAAAAGTCATTGCTTGTAGGAGCACAGCAACTCAGACACAGCTTCCTCGGAAGCACGCAGCTGTCCAGACCTGCGGCTGCAGAGTGTTTGAGCTTGGTGTTAGCACCAGAATGCAGAAGAGATTACACTTGTGTGAAGTGGGACCAGGTGGATGACCTGGTGAGCCTGGTGGCTGAGCTTAAAGAGAAAGTGGAGAGGCTGAAGACACATCAGGGGGTGTGACAAAAATAGACTGGTGAAAATTCCTGAGAGAAATGCAGGAGATGGAAGCTCAGCACAAATCAGAGGAACTCAAATATTTGTCATCAGACAGAAGGAGGGGATCTAAATGACAAAGGGGAAATGGAAATAGGTCCCTGCTGGGGGCAGCAGGAGAATCACCTCCCTTGCCTTCACAGGTAACCTTAGGAAATAAGTATGAGGCTCCAGAAGTTGAGGGTGAAGCAAATGATAGCGAAGGTGAAGGTCTACCTTCATTACCTGGGGGGTTCCCCAGAGCAAGTCAGTCAACCAAATGCATCACAATCTCAGGTTAAGAAAGAGGGAAAGAAGAGTAATTGTTGCAGGTGACTCTCTTCTGAGGCCCTTGCATGCCAGCTGGAGTCATACCACAGCAAAGTCTGCTGCCTCCCTGGGACTCACGTAAGAGATATTACTAAGAGACGGGATCTGGAGCACAATTTGTGTTCTCTTCTACCCTGTCAAGAAAACGATGCAGATGAACACCTTGGTAACACAATTCTGCGTTACCATCAGAATTTTGGTTTTGTTCATCATGGGTCAGTTTACAGAACACTGAGCCTGCTGGCAACAAACACGGTCCTCCTGTCTCATAGGGGGAAAAGGATTTTAGCTCGGGAGTTAGCAGGGCTTGTCGAGAGAGCTTTAAACTAGATTTGAAGGGGAACAGGGACAGGGCCAGGCTTGACAGATAAGGTGTGGGAAGGGCAGAACCATAGTGACCACCCAAGTAGCAAAAGGATTCCCTTTGCCTTCCTTAAGAGGGAATCCATTTAGCGAGTACAAGCATCCAAAGATGTAACCACAAAAGAGACTATGGGGCATCCCTTTGCACAATCAAATACTTCTATAAAGTACCTGTACACCAATGCACACAGTACGGAGAACAAACAGGAGAAACTAGAAATGTGTGTGCAGTCAAAGGACTTTGACCTAATTGCAATTACAGAGATGTGGTGGGATAGCTGACATGACTGGAATGTTGTCATGAAGGGCTATATTCTGCTTAGGAGAAACATTCTATGTGAGGAAACACCTGGAATGTATCAAGGTGTCTTGCAGTGGATGATGAGCAAGTAAAAAGCTTATGGGTCAGGATAAAAGGGCAGACTAGCAGGGCTGACACTTGTGGGTGTTTGCTACAGGCCATCTGAGCAGGAGGAGGAAGTGGATGAGGCCTTCAACAAGCAGCACAAAGCAGCCTCAGACTCACAGACACTGATTCTTGTGGGGGACTTTAATTACCCTGACATCTGCTGCAGAACCAGCACTGAAACACCAACAGCCCAGGAGGTTCCTGAAAAGCACTGATCACAGCTTCCTGTCACAGATAGTGGAGGATCCCACAAGGAATGTTGTGCCACTTGACTTCACACTAACAAACAGGGAAAGCCTTGTGGGGGATGTGAGGGTTGGGGGCAGCCTTGGCTAGGTAGTGACCATGAGACTGTGGAGCTCTGTATAAGGCGAGGAGTGAACAGTGCAGCAAATAAGATTGTAACCATGGACTTCAGGAGAGAGAACTTTAGCCACTTCAGAGAATTTTCTTGGAAGAATTCCATGTGAATAGGCCCCACAGGGAAGAGGAGTTGACATTCAAGGATCACTTCCTCCAGGCTCAAGAACTGGCATCCCAATGCATGCCAGTGAGAAAGGAATCAGGCAAAGGGACAAGACATCTCCATGGATGAATAAAGAGCTTCTGCCGCTACTCACACGTAAGCAGGAAATACACAGGAGAGGTAAGTGAGGTGAAGCTATTTGGAATGCGTTTTGAGAGGCTGTCAGGGTAAGTTGAGACAATGAAGCCCAGTGCTCATCAGGAATTAGATCTGGCCAAGGATGTCAAGGACAACAAGAAGGGCTTCCTCAGTAACAAAAGTAAAACTAAAGATAATGTGGGACCATTGCTAAATAAAGGGGGGACACTGAGGAAGAGGAAGCAGAGGAATTACTGAATGTCTTCTTTCCATCAGTTTTCACTGAGAAGACCAGCCCTCAGGAATCTCCAACCCAGGGGGCCGGAGTAAAGCAATGTTGGAAGGAAGCCTTTCCCTTGGTCAGGGAGGATTGAGTCAGAGAACACCTATGCAATCTTGACACCTGTCGCCCTGGGGTCTGGTGGTGGACAACCCAGTGTGTTCCACCTTCCTAGAGAAAGCATCCTGCCAGGGAAAAGCTTTTCCAGGGGCTTTAGCAACTTCCCTGGGCAACAGGTGATATCGGCAAGCGTAGCAACTTCTCAGCTACATGCGATATCAGCTCTTTGTGATTCAGCTCTTTGTGAAATCACCCAAGCAAAACTCGGGGACAGAGAGAGAGGAGCTTCATATGGCAATTCCACAGAGGTAGTCTTTATCGTCCAGCAGCCCCTGTGAAGGAGAAGCCAGGGACGAGAACTCCCCTGTCAGGAGTAGAAGCAGAGGTTTATATGGGAAAGGCAGGGGGTGTGGTAGAACCAATTAGCCAATGGGGTACAGGCTATTACCATAAAGAAACAAGGCATGTTGAGAGTGGCTCTTTTTGTCACCACGACCCTGAGGACGGTTGCTTATCTCTGGCCCGCAGGCCTCTCTCCTCCAAGGGAGTGCAGAGGGCTCCTGCGCCAAGGGCTCACAGCCCTCCACAGACATCCACAAGACCATGGGCCCTGATGGGATACATTTATGAATGATGAGAGAGCTGACTGCACACAGTCATCTTTGAAAGGCTGTGGTGGTTAGGAGTGATGCCTGAGGACTGGAAGGAACTAAATGTTATCCCAGTCTTGAAAAAGGGCATGAAAGATGACTTAAGGAACTACCAGCCAGTCAGCCTCACTTCAATCCCTGCAAAGGTGATGGAGGGCCTCATTCTGGAGGCCATCTCTTCCATCCCCATAGAAGACAGGAGTAGTCAGCATGGATTCAGCTAAGAGGAATCATGCTTGACCAACCTGAATGCCTTCTACAATCAAATAACTACCTGGATGGATGAGGTAAGAGCAGTGGATATTATCTACCTTGACTCCAACAAGGCTTTCAATAATGCCTCTCACAACATCCTCAAAGGCAAACTCAGCAAGTGTTGCCTGGATCAGTGGACAGTGAGGTGGACAGGGCAGAAAGTTATGGACCGGAAGTTCCAAATAGAACTTCTTTACGGTGCAGATGACCATAAGAAGTCACTGGCCACACAGATTGCCCAGAGAGCTTGTGAAGTCTCCCTCACCGGAGATATTCAAGAACTGTTTGCATACAATCCTGTGCCATGTGCTCTGGGATTCCCCTGCTTGAGCAGGGAGGTTGGACTAGATGTCCCCCTGAGGTCTCTTCCAACACGGCCCATTCTGTGCTTCTGTGAGATCCTCTAGACTGTTTCAGCCCCCTGATTATTACCCACTTCTGTCTATACAGGCTGGCAATGATGAGGTTGAGGAAAAAAGTCCCACAGCAATTAGAAAGGAGTTCAGGATGACTAGTTGAAGGCACAGGAGCATAAAGTGGTGTTTTCCTTGCTCCCATCAATAGCAGGGAAGAATGCTGAAATGAACAGGAGAACCCACCTGATGGGTTAAAGGCTGCACACATTGCTTAAAGGCTGATGACATCAGCAGAATTTTGTCCTTTTTTGACCAAGGGGCAGTTGACATAATAGCAGGACTGCTGAGGACAGATGAAGTTCATCTGTCTCGAAGCGGTAGAAGCATTCTTGCCCATGAGTTGGCAGGGTTGATTGAGAGGGCTTTAAACTAGATTTGCAGGGGGATGGAAATAAGACCAGGCTCACTGAAGATAAGCCTAGGGGCGGGATGCCAGGTTTAGGGGTAAAATCAGTAGCCCAACTGAAGTGCATCTACACGAGTGCACACAGTGTGGGTAACAAACAGGAGGAGCTGGAGGCCACTGTGCAGCAGGAAAGCAGTGACAGAAATGTGGAGGGATGACCAGAGTGCTGCACTGGATGGCTACAAGCCTTTCAAAAGGGCAAGGAAGGAGAGGTGATGGGGTGGCTCTGTACGTTAGGAAGTGTTTTGACTGTATAGAGCTCAAGGATAGTGATGAGAAGGTTGAGTGCCTATGGGTGACAATCAGGGAGAAGACCAAAAAGGCAGATATCCTGGTGGGAGTTCGCTATAGACCACCCAGCCAGGATGAGGAGGTGGATGAACTATTCCATAAGCAGATGGCTGATGTTCCATGATTGTCATTAAGTCAAGCAAAATTTTAACCTGCCAGATGTCTGCTGGAAATTCAACACAGTGGAGAGGAGGCAGTCTAGGAGATTCCTGGAGTGTGTGAAGATAACTTCCCAACACAGCCGGGAAGTGAACCTACCAGGAGAGCTGCCCTGCTGGATCTGCTGCTTACAAACAGAGAAGGGCTGTGGTCGGAGCCATCTTGAGCACAGAGACCATGGCATGAGAGTTTTCAATACTCAGTGGTGTCAACAAAGTCTTGGACTTCTGGAGTGCAGACTTTTTTCTGTTCAGGACACTGGTTCAGACAGTCCCTTGGCAATAAGCCCTTAAAACCAAAGGGGTCCAAGAAGTCTACATGTACTTTAAGAAGGAAATCTTACCGGCACAGGACCAGACCATCTCTATGTACTGGCTTGGTTGAACAGGGAGGAACTAAGGGGTAAAAATCAGAGTTCATGACCTTTTAAAGAAGGAGCAAGCAACTTGAAGAAGAGAACAAGGATGCTGTTAAGTCATGTAGAGAGAAAATCAGCAAGGGTAAAATTCAGCTAGAACTCAATCTGGCCACTGCTGTGAAGGCAAATAAAAAGTATTTTTATAAATACATAAACAACAAAGAGCAGGCAAAGGAAAAATCTCCACCCCTTATTGGATGTGGATGCCACCAAAGATGAGGAAAAGGCTGAGGTACTTCATGCCTTCTTTACCTCAGTCTTTAAGAGTAAAAATGGTTATTCTCTGGGCAACTGGCCCCTGAGCTGGCAGACAGGGTCAGGGAGCAGAAGAGACCCAATGCAATCCATGAGGAAGTAAATAGTGACTGCTGTGCCACTTAAGACACTCACAAGTCTACGGGGCCAGACGTGNCAAGGGTAAAATTCAGCTAGAACTCAATCTGGCCACTGCTGTGAAGGCACGTAAAAAGTATTTTTATAAATACATAAATAACAAAGAGCAGGCAAAGGAAAAATCTCCACCCCTTATTGGATGTGGATGCCACCAAAGATGAGGAAAAGGCGGAGGTACTTCATGCCTTCTTTACCTCAGTCTTTAAGAGTAAAAATGGTTATTCTCTGGGCAACTGGCCCCTGAGCTGGCAGACAGGGTCAGGGAGCAGAAGAGACCCAATGCAATCCATGAGGAAGTAAATAGTGACTGCTGTGCCACTTAGACACTCACAAGTCTACGGGGCCAGACGTGATTAAACCTAGAGTGATGATGGAGCTGGCAGAGGAGCTCACCAAGTCACTCTCCATCATTTAACATGAGTCCTGGTTAAATGGAGAGGTCCCAGATGAGTGGAGGTTGGTCAACATCACACCCACCTACAAAAGAAATAGCCAAAGAACTACAAGCCTGTCAGCCTGGCCTCAGTGCTGGGGAAGGTTATGGAGCAGATCATCTGGAGGGCAATCACATGCCAAAAAATGGACAACTAAGGGATCAGGTCCAAGCAGCATAGTTTCAGAATGGGTTTAGGAAAGGCAGGTCCTACTTGACCAACCTGATCTCCTTTTATGACCAGGTGACTCACCTACAGAAAGAGAGAAAGGCTGTGGATGTTCGCTACCTGTACATCAGTAATGTCTTTGATACTTTCTCCCACAGAATTATCCTGGAGAAGCTGGCAGGCCATGGCTTGGACAGGTGCTCTCTTTGCTGGGTTAAAAACTGGCTGGACGGCTGGATCTAGAGAGTGGTAGTGAATGGAATTATATCCAGTTGGTGGCCAGTCACCTGTAGTGTTCTCCAGAGCTCAGTACTGGGACCAGTTCTGTTTAACAACTTTATCAAGGATTTGGACAAAGGGATCAAGTGCCCCTCAGACAGTTCACAGATGACACCAAGTTGGGCAGGAGTGCCGATATGCTGAAGGGCTGGAAGGCTCTGCAGATCGGTCTGGACAGGCTGGATCAATAGGTTGAGGCTAATGGCATAAGGTTCAACAAGGTGAAATGCCATGTCCTGCACGTGGACCACAACAACCCTAGGCAGTGCAACAGGCTGAGGGCAAAGTGGCTAGAGAGCTACCCAGGGGAAATGAACCTGAAGGTGCTAGTCAGTAGTGGTTGAACATGAGCCAGCTGTGCCCAGGTGGCCAAGAAGGCCAATGTCATTCTGGCCTGTATCAAAAATAGCGTGGCCAGCAGGACCAGGACAGTGATTGTCCCCCTGTACTCAGCCAGTACTCAAAGTGAGGCCACACCTCGAATCCTGTTTCCAGTTCTGGGCCCCTCACAGAACAAAGACATTGAGGTCTTGAATTATGTCGAGAGAAGGGCAATGGAATCAGTGAATGGTCTAGAACACAAGTTATATGATGAGGGGCTGAGGAAGCGGGGGGTGTTCAGGCTAGAGAAAAGGAAGCTCAAAGGGACCCTATTGCTCTCTACAACTACTCGAAAGGAGGTGGTAGCAAGATGTGGGGCTGGTCTCTTTTCACAGACAGCTACCGAGTGACAGGACAAGATGATACAGCCTCAAGCTGAGACAGGGGAGGTTCAGGCTGGACATAAGGAAGAATTTCTGCTCAGGAAGGTGGTGGAGTCACCATCCCTGGAAGTGCTCAAGAAGAACTGGATGTGGCACTTAGTGATAAGGTTTAGTTGACATGGTGGTGTTTGGTCAAAAGTTGCATTTGATGATCTTGGAGGTCTTTTACAACTTCAATTATTCTGTGATTCTACGATATTGGTATACACAAATGAATCTGACATCCTTTTATAAATGCAATTCCAACAGAAGTAATATATTGACAATAATACCTAAAAATGTCAGATGATGTCATTTTAGAAAATATTACCTGCAGAGTGTTGTGAAGTACCAGGCATTTCACTGGAATGACTAGCTGATGCTTTCATTTCTGGCAAAGTTGTTGACGCATCAGAGCTTTCACCTGCATTTTCGTTCAGTGTCCTCAGTATTGTGGTAATATCTTCCTGACTAAGAATTAGCTTTAAAAGAGATTGGAATGGAAATGAGAGCAACTCTGTTCACGTAACTTTTGGCAACTAAAATCTAAGCTCACAAATAAACAGATAAATCAAATTAATCTCATCTGAGTCTCTGTTTAGGACACTAAACATTTTTCTCAAATTCACACACCTTACAGTAATTTCTAGAAATCAGAAGTCAGGCACACATTATTTTGTTCTCATCCACAAACTTTCCCTACCAACTTACAATTTAGCAACTGGAATGTCAGAACACATACACATACAGTTTGACTTACAGTCAAAGAAAATTTTTATCCGAATTTAGTCACAAGGCACTTTACAGTAATAGTCACTTTACAGTAATACTTACGAGTTCTATTTCAAAATCTGGCAAATTGGCTTTCCTCATATACTTCACAACCTTTCTATTTTTAATGTTAAATTTAGATAACGTTATTTTAAAATTTTAATTTATGTTTCATTTATTTTTAAAATTTAGAATAAAAATTTTAAATTTAAATCATTCTAGGATGAATCCCATCAGGCCCTATAGATTTGTGAGTATCTATGTGGCACAGCAGGTCACTAATTACTACTCAGGCTTGTCATAGGTACAAATTCAGCACTGCTATTGAACAAACCAATAAACCCCAACTTTTCCAATCCTTCACTGAAAGACATTGACAGGTAAAAGGCTAGAACAGCATAACTATTTTTAACTAGCAACAGTAATTCATGGTACAAAGTCTGCCTGGAGTATCACAGATGAAACACAGAGCTTAAATTAGAACAGAAATCTATTCATTTCCTTTTCCCCTATGAAACAACAAAATCTACTCTACCTCTATGTCTTGAAATCAAACAATACCTTAAACTACTGAGCTTGGACTTTTATAGAGAAAAATTAATGTATTCCACAAATATTTTAACAGTTTCTTTCAGAAATGAGTGCTTACGTTCATAGGCTTGAGTCGGCCAGATATTTCAATATCGGGAACTTCATTATACCATGCAGCAGCTAAATTTCTTTCAACAGTGACTTCCAGATTGACCGGCTGCAGCAACTGTACTTCAGTTTGCAAAGAATCTTGCTCATAGTAAGATCTGTGAAAAGAAGAAAAAATACTCCCAGCTTTCACATATTGCACATTCTAATAAACACTTTTCTGTCTTTTCCTCATCTTTTTAAGTAATGCTATAAAACTGCCTTTATACTACTCCAAGTAGCTCTAGTTAAACCCTTACTCCATCAACAACACAGCTTTCCTTGGCAGGGAAGAGGTATCAGGCATATACCAGGCATGCAATACACAAACTCTTGCAAGTCAGGACCTCAGTGGAGAGCAATTCCTTCTTTCTTCAGTACTCTTCAATGGAGTTTGAAAAGCCTCTTCCCTCTCCTCTCACAAATCCCCTGCACCAAGAACCATTTTCAAACAGTTCTTTATGACTAACTCAGTGCCTTTGCTGCTATGCACAGCTTGAAAATCCCATCAAAATAGTCTAATACAAACAGGGATAACCTGTCCCAAACTAATGAATAATGCATAAATTTATAGTACTACACAATTTACCCTGAAAGAACATCTGCTTCAAACATTCTTCTATTTAAAGATGTGTAGATTGCTCTTTTTCCTAAACCATATATTTCCATTTTCTTAAAAAATAATAGTTGGCTGTTATATTCCAAGATAATAGTGTATCTGTCAATCACCAACCATAAACTAATTATTTAACAACTCCTCAAAGTTCTCTAACTGAAGAATCCCAAAAGGATTTAATGAATTTTAAAAATATTGACACAACATTACCTGTATAACTTCAGTTCACTCAATTTCACCGTCATAGAGTCGATAACAGGTGGGAGATTATACCGTGTCTTTGTTTTAACAATAAAGAATTGGTTCTTCACGGTGATTAGACCAAGATCAGCCACCAGGACATTCGCAGACATTGCTGACTGTGGAACTATCACAACAGGTGCTTTGATATTGATATCTAGCGCCAAACGGGAACTACGCTCTGCTAACTCTTTTACACCTGTAGCTGCTTTCTCTGCTGCTTGAACAGTTGCCTCAGTAAGAGCTTCCTTGGCGGCTTGAAAGTTATTTATAAAAGCCTAGGAAAAGAACACAGATCTCAGGAATTATTAAGAATTACAGTACTTCAAAACCACTATGAATCATAGTTATTTAAATAGCAAACCATCCTAAAATGTTATTTTTGCTATATACTTCATCCAGATTCTTTAATAGGATAATCTTCCCTCAAATATGACAAATTAGGCATATATAAAAATAAGTTTCTGTCCTAAATATTTGGAAAATTAGATGGCAAGAGCAATGACCTTGTAACAGGACTTGCAGGAATTACATTTTATTTAATCATATGAGCAGCAAAAGATTGATTTATTTAGCAGTGTTTCTGGAAAGGGCATTAATTTTCATGGTTTCTTATTTATATTTCAGTGTTACAAATAATGAATGGATGCATATTTAACAGCTGTCACAAATATCTAAGAAAAACATTATTAATGACAGCAAACCTTTTTGCCTACTTATCTGCTCCACAGTAACAAGCATATGTAGAAGAAAAATAAAGAGTCCAACCATCAATCCCAGCAAAGTTTTTACAACAGTATATAAGAGCTTTTACACAAATGGACACCACCCCATATGGAACACTCTTATCCCTTTCTTGCTCTGACAACTTCACCCGGATGCTAAGAAACAGTATCTGGAAAATTCAACTTACCAAAATAGATGAAACAAACTTTTTGACAAAAACTACTTGAATACACCCAACCGTTAGGTAAATACGATTGTCAACAACATCCATATTTGTATACGCAATGCCATCTGTAGCATTCACATATGATACCATTCTGAAGTTGAAGACTTCTTTTTCTGTGATGTAAAGAGCCTTAAGAAGAAAAAAAATAGTATCTCTGCTGTAAAAAGTATCTCTGTAAAATAGTATCTCTGCTGGAGAAACTTAACTCCAAAAAAAATGTAGTATCTCACACAACTAAGACATTTTTATTTCAAATATCTCAACAATATATTAAAAAAAAAAAAGAATTAAAAAAATCCATTGAAATAGCTGAAAATAGTCAGTTGACATCTCAGCTTAAATAATTCTCTTCACTAAAATCAACAGGGTAAGAGGCACAATGAGCAGCTGAATATCAGAGTTCCACAAATTCATGTCAGCCTAATAATTACTGGTTGTGGGAGCAAAATCAATCTGTCATATAGAGAACGCCACTCCCAACAAATACATGAAACGCATGGTAGAGAACAGAATCTACAAAGTAAGTTTAATTTAGCATCCATTCAAAAAAAATCAATGGTAGATGCACATGCCTACCTTTTTATACAATGCTGTCTCATCAGAATCCACAATAATGATGTTCTTCAGTTTTGCAGTCACATTGGTTGCTGCTTTCTTCACAATCACTTGGCTATCCAGACCTCAAAAAACGAGACATACAAAATCTATACACTATTACGGTTACAAAGTTTCGCGTCTTTGCAATTAAAGTTTTCTTCCTACCTTCAATGTGAATTTCAGCTATTCTATGGTTTTTCTCTCTGATAAAAATACGCAAACATGATAAATCCGCACAGAAAATGAGGTCAATTACATCATCACACTTCGATTTTTTTGATGCTATGGGAAATAAAAAATAACAAAAGTTATCATTCTTCAATGAGGACATGTAATATTTTGACATCCCTTTGAACTGCATAGCAAGCAAGAAGTTAATGCTCCTCAAGTACAACATAATAACTGTAAGGCCATCAAAAGTCTTAATTTATACCAGGAAAAAAACAAACAAACAAACTGACAACAATTTATGGGTTTTCTATTTACATTGACTCGGTGCCGCCAATACACAGCAAAGGTATGCCTTGACCTGCACATCAGAAAACTGCACATGGTTAAGGATATGACCCTGTAAATACACACAATCCTAAGCAAAATTTCCCGTATCAAACATCATTGACAGGTTCACAAAAACAGAAAACACATTTGTTTTCTCCCTTACTTAAGTGAAGAGAGAAGAATGAAAAAAGGAAACAATAATAAAGAAACTTACTTAATTTTTTAAGAACATCCTTCTTCTCCTCTGTTTTTTCATGGACTGGCTCTTCCACAATTTTAGTTCCTTGTTTGGGTAGAAGACTATTCAGATAGTTCATAGCATTCAGCAGAGCTTCAGTATGCAAATGAACATCTAGAGAAGAAAAGTTCACCTAAAAGAAAAATTTTTATTTATCCAGTATGCCCCTCCTCCCACAGTGAGGAAATTACGTTAAAAAAAGATAACATACCTTTATTTTCTGTAGAACATTCTGACAGACAGTTTTCAGTTCTGGTCCCTTAATATCAGTCTATTTCACCAAAAGTGCAAAAAAACCAAACAAATCAGAAGTTTGAAAATTTCATTAGAGAAAACTTATTTTCAAAACCACTACAACTTAAGATGTAAAAGTTATTCTGTTGAAGGAGCAGACAGACTTCGCACATGACACTCAAGATGTTAAAAACATCAATAAGTAAGGAAAAAACATCCAACATCCGCTGCATATTAATGTGATGTTTATGACAGGCTTACAATTTAAAAGCAAAGTCTACTCTTTCCTAACCTTTGTATACTCCAGAGTGAGAAGATCATCTTCTACATTATCCAATGTAGTAACAATGTAAACTGGCTTGTCATTATCATCTAAAAAAAAAAAAAAGGAAAAAATACAGAAAATTACTTTTTTTAAAAGAAAAAAAAAATAAAACTTCCTAACCTATAAACTGCAAACTAGGCTACTAGCTGTCATTACTAGTTAATCACAAAACCTCTTCTGCAGATGTAAAATAGTTAAATGTCTCTCTACAATCATCAGCATCAGAAGATATTTACCAAAGCACTAACAGAAGGATGAGGTCCTGATTTACTTCCCCTCAGCCCTGCACTTAACGTCGGAAGAAAATCTTCCTTATTTGACAAAAGCCCTATAGAGTTTTTGAAGACAAATTCACAGTGTTATTTGTGAGTAATTCCTTGACCAAATTATAAATACTTACCCATATACTCTGGGCACAGAAGACCAACTTCACGAAGGAAAGCATTTCCAGTCATGTCAAATGTTCTTAATTTTAGTTCAGTGCCTAAGCCCAAAATATCAAGCTGGAGCACAGGCATCTCAGTATCACCAGTAAGACGGCATAATTTTATTAAGACCTAAAAAAGAGAACCAAAACACACCCAAAACCAGTAAGGCGCTATAAGAGGTATAAAAACCTCTTAGTTTTTATACAGGATATAATATATTTACTTACATTTTATTGGTTAATGTCTATTTGTGTATTGATCATTTAGCTTTATACAGCAAAAGCCTTGGAAAAAAATAAACAATTCAACAAGCAGTACTGGTCACTGCTATTGTAACAAAAACTTCAAACATGAATGTATGTAATACCAAAGTAACAGTAACAAACTAAACTATTTTTAAAAGCAATTCTGTACAACACTCAGCAATGTTTAATACAGTCGAAACTAGATTTTCAGTCAGCACAAAGTGTTTACTACTTTCACTGGAATTTCTCTGAACTCTCCTGCTAAGAGTTAGATTCCCAAGCTGAATGTCAGGCAAGAGGATTTACTACATTTCTACCCATGCATGAAAATACTGTTGTTAAATAAATACCTAGCTGAGCTGTTTTATCTGACTTTGACAACCAAACAAATACATGTATTCTTCCAAAACAAAACCCAATAAGTAATTATAAACTATGACGACAGCAGAGGAGATTTCTAATAGATTCCCAATTTGATTTTTGTCTTAAAGATTTTAAGTTAGTTGCCAGTAGAGAATAATGTAAAACACAACATCTTCCTTTTAGACTAACAGTTCTTAAATAAGGTCTTGTCATCACACAAACAGTACACCTCAGTCTTGTTTGTAGTAAAGGTGTAGTATACAGTATGCTACAAGCTAGCTGTGATGTGTTGAAGACATTCTGTAAACCCTACCCTAAAACAGAATTTGTAAAGTTAACTGAATGGGTATGATTTATTTTAAAATAAATGTAAAGTAAAATACAATGAGAGTAGCAGGAAAAACAGTCCATGATGGTCTAATGACAAAGTTAACAATAGTGTTAAGAGGTTACAAGAAAAACTGATACAGTTAGAAAGTGTTCTTGCATTTGGATAAAATACTCTTGTTTTCCCCCCAAGCCTGAAATAGCAAGAACACAGAAAACTCTTCATAATGAAGACATCAAAGATTTATGCGTGTGGACAACAGCAACTGGGAAAAACTAGAGCAGAAAAATATGGTGCTTGCTACAAGATAAAACAGTAATGAAGTTTTCCCACTGACCACAGCAGCACCTGGAAAAAAGATGTCACGAGCACATATTTAGCTAAAACAAATATGTAATGTGAGTTCTGAGCCATAGGTAAAGAAAATTCAGTGGCAAAGTGAGTTGGAAAATCAAGTGGATAAATCATCAAACCATTGCAGTGATGACAAGGATACAGAAGCACAACTATGACTTGGAAAAAACTCTTCATAATAGTTTTAGGAAAAAAACGGGTAATCAATATCTCTGCAGACATGGATTTATAAGCCAAACAAACATAGAAAAATTACAGTCCTGATGCGCTTCAGGGAAATTTCAAAAGTAATTTTACCTCAGCTACTTCAAACCTTAGCTGGAACTCTGTCATATTTTTCAAAGATTCTTGTTTCCGTAGGGTTTTTCGCCTTGTACTGCCAGCTCGCTTGAGGGAATCAGATGGGGCTTCAAAAAATGGCACATCTTCCACAGGACTGCTTAGTGCATCATAAAACTCTTCTTCTGATTCTAAGGATTAATTCACAACAACATTACATATGCAGTTTACACAGCCAGTATTTTACAGTATTATGACCTAGAGTTTTTACATCTCCATCTATAAAAGCTTAAACATACAAATATCTAGCTGACAACTAACAACCAATAAAATCTGTTTCTGTAACCATCTCAACTTCTGCCTCCACCACTTTACACCACACCTACAGCTGCCTCCATCATGTCATCATAAACTTCAGTTCTCACTAACTAATTCCTTTGTCAGCATTCTCTCACTTCCGGCTTCACAAAAGACAGCACAAATGATGCTTTGTCTGTGTGACCTAACAGCTTAATTTGCCTGCTGGTCAGACTGCTCTTGACAGTACAGGAGCCTCTGCCTCAATATCAGGCACACTACTTGGGATTTCTCCCAGCTGTAGATCTCTCAGTTCAGAGAGACTCCTAAGAACTATCAAGTTTTTAATCTACTTGACATTAGTGCAGAAATATAACCAAGATAAATAGATTGCACTGTCATGTGAAGGTCTTCTCCTCTACCTAAAAACCAAAGCCACCGAAGTATAAGGTAACTGTGGAGAAAATATCCTTCTTCTAAAAAAACTCAACAATTTTCATTAAGTATTTTCCAAAGCTTAAAAGCAGCTCTGAGTTTTTGGAGGGTGAAGATAGACAATTAACATAAATCACTTAAAAGGATATTGCACGGCTGTATGTATAGTATAGATTAAAAATTAGACTTGATTCAAATCTAAATCTAGCTATTACTTTCTCAAATTACTTGTTGCCAGCATGCATTCTCATTTCAGCCTAATTTTTAAGAACTGAAAGACATTTCCACTCTACCTTTGGACACTTAGAGGAACGCATGAACAGATGAAGACAGATGTACTTACTTCTATGCAAACTGCATACATGCTGAATTTAAAGCTATAAAGTAGACATAAAAATTAACTTTGATGATAATTTTGCTAGTGTTTGCTAACCACATATATCATTAACCTGAGAAAGGAGAAGTAGTTTGGGTTCTCTGTTTCTCCAGCTGAGTGTTCTGGCATCACAAACATGATTGACACTGAAATAACACTGATAGATTTGATTATTTTTCTAATGTAACTACTAGATGAAATGTTAGGATATAGCTAAGCTGTTTTGAATAGCAAGGCAGTATTGAACACAACTGGTTCTCCCACAGCCAATCTTCTGCTTTATCCAGAAGAAATCAAAATGTTTGTTTATAAAAACACAGCAGTTTCTAACAGTCATAATTCCAGTACCTTGTAATTTAAATATATCCATCTAAATAGGAGAGAAATCCTTCACCATAAGAAAATAATTAAAACCATCATCAGAGGACTAAGTACATGCTAAAGCTAAAAATGTCATACTATTTCAGATGCCTCGAAGAGAGATTTGCAATAACATATGCCCTGACAAAAAAAATCCACCATAACAAATAAAATTTTACTGCTATACCCTCAGGAAGAGAAATACAAAAACAAGCATACAGAATTTTATTGCTATGAGAAAATACTCAAGTAGTTTATACTGTATCAATTATAAGCTAAACAGAATATAACACTACTCAGCCCACAAGAACTTAAAATAAAGCCCCATATCCTTGCTTACAGCAAGAATAGTAAATTAATTCAAAGAACTCAAAAACTTATTGACTTGACCTGCTTCTTAAGCAAGACTTTAAAATAGATTATATTACCTGATTCAGCAAATGAATGAAGATCCAAAACAGGATACATGCCTTGAGATAAATGTGGTGCTGAAAGCACAGGGGACAATGCAGCCTGAAACAGGAGATACCATAAAATTTTTTCTTGTAGTTGTTGGTCATGATATTGCACGCATATATGCTGCATCCAAGTTTTACAACTTAGGGAAACTTAGCTTAAGTGCAAATCAATAAAGTTAAACACATTACTAAAATTATAAGCATGGGGAGAAATGAGGCTTGAAACAGGTAGAAGCAGCAGCTATTGCACTTACATCTAGCAAGTGAGAACACACTAGGAAATACAGCGAAGAGGTTCAAACATTCACCCTCACAGACCAAAGGATGGTCGGAAATGGCACATTATATGAAAAATCATAAATGACAAAGCCTAGTCTCTCAAAGAACTACAATACAGCAACTTCCGCGAACAATAACAATCAACAGTTCTTTACAAAAATAATACAACTGCCAGGTGAGGAAGAACGAAGAAAGAGCTACACAAAACATTAGAGCAGACAGGACTGTTCTGTATTTCATAGAATTATAGAAACCTTTAGGTTAGAAAAGACCCTTCAGATCACCAAGTCCAACTTCAAACCTAGCACTGCCAGGAACATGGCTTAGTGGTGAACTTAAATGCCACATCTACAAGCCTTTTAAATAGCTGCAGGGAGAGTGACTTATCCACTGGGCAGTCTGCTCCCATGCTTGACAATCATTCAGGTGAAAAAAAATTTCCTAATATCCCATCTAAACCTCCTCTGGAGCAATCTGAGGCCATTTACTCTTGTCCTGACACTTTTTACTTGGGAGAAAAGACCAACAACTCAGTCTTTCTTGCAGTGAGGAGCCCAAAACTGAGTACAGGATTTGAGGTGGGGCCCCACTAGTTCCAAGGACAGGGGACTGCCGTCCCCCGTATCACTGCCTTGCTCCTACTGGTCACACTACTGCTGACACAGGCCAGGATGCTGCTGGCCTTCTTGTCCACCTGAGCACCCTGAACTGGCTCATGTTCAGCTGCCTGTCAGCTGGCAGCCCCTGTTCCTTTTCTGCTGGACAGCTCCCCAGCCACTCTGCCCTCAGCCTGTAGCTCTGCTTGGGGTTGTTGTGAACCAAGCGCGGGATCCAGTATTTCGCCTTATCGAATTGCACTGCTTCACACATATGGGAAAAAAAACCAACTAGGATGCTGAGGGGAGACCTCACAGCAGTCTTCATCTTTCTCACAAGGGGAAGCAGAGGGGCAAACACTGATCTCTTCTCTCTGGTACCCAGTGACAGGACTTGAGGAAACAGTGTGAAGGGGTGTCAGGGAGGTTTACACTGGAACAAGGTCCTTTCCCAAGAAGATGGCTGAGCACTGGAACAGGCTCCCCAGGGAAGTGTCACAGCACCAGTCTGACAGAGTCAAGAAGCATGTGGACAAGGTTCTCAGGCACATGGTGTGACTCTCGGGGATGGTCCTGTGCAGGAGTTGGACTTCGGTGATCCTTGTGGGCCCCTTCAGGTCAGGATAATCTATGATTCTGAGTCTTCAATTGTGAAATGCAGTTATGCACAACCCAGAGTAGTAACTGAAAATATGTGAAATGCCACTAGAGTGCACTACAGAACAGAAATCCTCCACTCCACGTGGTTTCATATATAGTAGAATTAAATTCTCCTAGTAAAGGTATCCAAATGGTTTATCTACCATCAGGTCTCAGAAAGCAATCCTAGCAATCTGAGTTTGAAAAGAATTCTCACCTGCAAGTTCAACATGCATATGTATTACACATGTGCCTTGCACAGAATACTAAAACAAGAGAACTGTGCACTGTGTGCCCTTTCTTCTTGAGTGCCTTTGGCTCTGGACTGCATGTATGATAGCAGCTCTTTCTCTGCACCACCACACCTTCTCCTCTCCCTTATTACTGCACCTTACAAAGCTCAGGCTCAGATAATTATTCAAAAAATCACAGTACCAAATCCAGACATAATGCAACAAGAAACACTCATCTTGAACATTGTTTCCAAGGCTACATTTTTCATCTCACTCTTAACATTTCGAAATCTCTCTTGGTCTCCAGCCAATGTAATCTGACTTTACTGAATATATTCATGTCTGTGAGTAATAAATAGACAAAGTATTTAAGAGTCTTGTAACTGTGAAATTGTGTCATCTGTAACACTTCCACATTCTAAGAAAACAAGGAAAAAAACCCTGATATTTGACTTCATAGTACTAAATCATAAAAAATAGCCCTCCACACCAAAGTAGAGTGTCTTCTTGAACTAAAACGTTGAGTGCAAAAATATAAAAGCATCTGTTCCAAAATGTCTTCTGTTTTCACAGCTCAAGAACACTTCCACCACTAACTCAAAGTGTAAGAAGAAAACAGCACTCTGAAAAAGGATTTCACATCCTTTTCAGTTCAGAAGTTATACGACGCTAACAAAGTTCAGAAGAATTACACTTGTAAGGATGAAAGCATGAGAGTATACCAGCCACCACCAAAGCACAAAATCCACTCAAATTAACTGGATTTAATACCAGCAGTTAAAGTCTGTCAAGCTCTGAAGTAAATGGAAGCTTGAGCAGACAGGTTTAAGCGTAAGTTTTGCTATTGATTCACAGATGAGGCAAATATATTCCTACTTGGTCCACAGTCTTTCCTCACCTCATCTAGTGTATACCACAACTAATGTACAGGTAATACTAACTACTTCAAGGTCACGTAAAATACTTCAGACATAATAGTTGAATTCTCTAATTAAATTCAAGTATAGTCAGTGTTATATAGCACATGGCAATCATCTTATACAGGCAGATTCTATTCATGTAAAAATAAAGTCCCAATATCTACCCTCAAAAAAAGTTAGTCTGCGATGAGCTGCACAAAACAACAGAGACTAAGGCAGCTTTTGGTTGGGTATACTAGCAGTATATGAAGAGTGAAAGAATGGGTCAGAATTAGCTAAAATTTTAACAGCACCACTAAAGAGATGGGAAGAACCACACCTGGAAGTGAAACAGTCTTCACTCTATATACACTTTCAAGAGGGATGCATGCCTAATTGTTGCATTTACTGTTAGTAAATATTATGCCAATATAAGTCACAGAAAATACCAAACTGTAGCAACAGCCTTCCAGAAAAGGGCAAAATAATTTGTACAAAGATGGAAAGATAATTATCAAATAATCTAAAAAAACCCCAAATACAAAGATGACTACTCGTCCTTTAGAAACAAGAGCACAAGGTATTACATAACAGATTGTTAGAAGTATTTAAAAATGACAGAAAAATCAAGACCCAAATTTTGTCTTTGACTTTTAAGATGAGTCCTATTCTAATGACAGGACCACTTTACACATATAGAAAACATAGCCAGGTAACACAGACTAGTCATGTCAAAAATGAGCAACTGTCAGTTAATTTCCTAATTTTGCTAAGAACAGCTCAAAAGGTGAAATACATTTTTCAGGAATAATAAGAAGTGGCAAACTTCCGTTCTGAAGAAGGTATAAAACAGTGACCCAAACTATTTCCACTAAGGAAAGGGGGAGGGGAAAGATAAAGAACGACTCTCCAAACTCATAATCGTTACGAGTGCAAGGAAGAACTTCCACCCCTGAGCTACACTGTGAAATGGACTTGAAATGGGAAAAGCACTGAGGCCTGATGAAAAAAACCTGCTACTTTTGCCAGGCAGGTATTGTTCATAAAACAGATGGTGAGCATTTTTTGTTCAGCTTCTGAAACTTTCATCTAACATCACATAATACTTGAACTTCAAAAATTCCAGCACTTTTAATGTTTCCCTCTCTACACAAAACAGCTGAACGCAAATTCTACAGCACTATGATACATGTTTAAACTTGAAGGTACAATTAAACTAATCCTCGACAAAACTGAGTATGTTTGTTAGTCAAGATTATTATGAACTACAAATTAATTCCCATAGAAGTAGAACTCTGAGGGGTTCTATTTTAAGTCCAAACACTGGACAACTATTTCATAATTATTGGCTAAAGTTCACACTAAACTAACTAAATAGCAGGAAAATTTTCTACAGCTTTAAGGAGCTAACTTTATCAGGAGGCACTAAGTCAATGCTTGCTCTTCGCTTTCTTGTGCACCTTTCAAAACTGGAATGCTAATATTGAGAAGGTACTTTTTTGATCACTTTTAATGAAATCTCATTTAAAAACCTTACCTCAGTTGTTTTTGGAGGAGAACTGGTAGCAGGTGCACTTTCTGGCTTAGGAATGCTATCAATTAGCTCCAAAATACTTGTCAGCTTCTGGTCTGATATTTGGATAGAAAGTAAAGGCAACTGTCCAGACAGTTTGAACCTGTTTTTTAAAAAAACAAATTCAAAATTTCAGCAGTCAAAACAATCAATCTTAATTTTTTTTCAATCAAACTTCACATTAATTTTCTTCTGAAAAACACAAAAGTCTTCCTGGTCAGAAAATTATTTATCTAACCATTGCATGTAGTGTGTGTGTATATATATGTGTGTATGTATATATGTATATGTATATACATATATAGGTGTGCATATATATATATATATACACACATATGCAATCCTTCTGTTGCACACAGAAAAATTACTTGATCAGCAAATATCCACTTATTAGCATACTTTGTATTTCCATTTACCATAAAGTCTTGTGGATCAGGACTACAAATAGTACTAATAACCACTTCTTGTTAGGCTACATAAAGCCTATTTTCCTTACAATCAGAAACTGCTCTCCCTTGTTCCAGTATTTAATTTAATTACTTGCAATAAATCACATAACTGAGCTTTTACACGGTATTTTACAGAAGAGAACGTGGAGGGGGTTTTTGCATATGAGCGTTTAGGGCTCAAAACATCAAAAAAAGTATACAAAATACTTCCTAGAAGTCATGTACAGTTAAGCAGACTCTAGCAGTAGTCTAGGTATTTAACAAAGGAATAAACAGTACAGCAATATAGGATATAAAAGAATAAAATAACCGTCTTTAAAAATGGAAACAGGAAAACATATTTTAAGTATATTTGAATAGGCTTTGGCCAAAAAAGAAGTAGAATCACGTCAAACACAGCCACTGAGTTTTTAAAGACCTAAAACACAACTCAGTCTCTCATACAAGTGAGCGTAACAGAAGTAAGCAGAAAATTGGCCCTAAGAACATTATTATGCTTTTATTACAACATCTAGTTAGAACAAATAAAGAGGTCTGTTCAACAGGTAGCTGTCTCCAACAGGCAGCACCAGATGCTTAACATGAAGTGTGTAAGGAACAAGACAAGCTACTTCCTTCCACTTTTGTTGTCCTTAACTCACTTCTCAGCCTTCAAAGGGACATAAAATGTAAGACTGAAGAAGATATGAGAACAAAATAGCCCCATATTTTCAATCCATCTCAGCTGACTCTGATACTATGAGAGTATCTGAAAAAACAACTCCTGACACTTAAGCAAGCACAAAATTGTACATATTAAACTGTGACAGTAACTAGTTTTCTTCAGTTTATGAATTTCTTCACATCCTTAAACTTACAGGATTGTCAACTACTATTCTTATTCTTATTCCAGTTCTATCAGAGACAGATTTAGACACATTCTTTTTTTCTCCTTTTTGTTCTTTTATTATTATGGAGAGGGTTAAGGCATATGTGTAGCTACCAGGTTTGAAGGGACGTCTCTCTACTGTGCTCCTCAGTTGCTGGAGGAGCATAAAATAGCAATTCTCACTTTCATTTCGCTTAAACCTCTCTACAAAAATTTGTGTAAAATGTTAAGACATTTTTGATGAGTGTTTGCACAACAGACAGCCCATACAGTTAGAAGCAAGGCACTCAGCAGATACAAAGCAGACAATTGCAAATAATCTCAGCTCTCTACACTGCTCTTTAAACTAAAGCTTTTAAGGTTTGGAAAACCTCCGGATGGAGAATCAATTACTCCCCATCTGCAGAGACTGAGGCATGCAGAAGCTAAGTGCTTCAATTGATGACAAAATCCGGGCAGAAACTTCCTTCAAATGCAGTCTGATTGTGTTTATAGAGAAAGAAATGTTTAAAAAATGCCACCATCAAAGCTGCAAATAGGTACATTCCTTCATACTGGAATTTTTATTGTGTTTATAATGAATGATAATATATAGGATGCTCTTAGCATTGCTGTCCTAATACTTTCTCCATACACCTTCAAAAACGATATGACAGACTCTCAGACACCTCCTCCAAAAAATGGAGGAACCATATGACAGGATAAAACAAACATTAAAAAAAAATGAAACCTTACACAGGCTATAAAACAACAGAGTCATATTAGTGCTTCCAAATGTGAAGCTACAGAAACTGTAAGGAGCATCCTATTACCAGAAATGAAAGAAACACAGATATTCATATCCAACCAGAATCAAAGTCCATTTTAAGGATTAGGAAATACGAGTAGATGAAAACACAGATGAACAGTCAAAGTCCCTCGATATAGTAGTCATTAACAAAATTACCTAAATTAGTATTCTCCTCAAGGCAGCAACATAGAAATGCGCCTTTCTAAACAAAGCCAGGACAAAGCCTAGTAAATTCACTACTGTTTCAAACAACAAAATCACAAGGAATTCAAATTAATTCAACGGTCACTGAAAGACATTCAATCAAAGAATCAAAAAATAGAGACACCCAATCACCTACTTTTCAGATGACTGAATGTAAAACAGGGGCTTTCCAAACTAAGAAATTCATTCGTAAAAATCTACTACATTAAACAACAATTCTGGTACTAGGTTTTGCTGTAAAACTAACATCTTTCCACTCATTTTTCTCAACAGAACTATGCTGCTTGATGCAGACAGTTCCAAATATTACTAAAAAAAACTCTGCAAAAATATAATTCTGGGTTTACATGACAGTATACTTATAAAAATTGAAATATAAAAGAACAGATACATGTATAATAAAAATACATTTTTATTTATATTTGACTGATCTGAGCATAATACCTTATTCAACTATACTTACTAAAATCTACAGTTTAGGGGATTCTTGCTGACACAAAAGCCGCAGTTAACTTTCAACATTTGTACCCAATGTGATATAGAGAAAAATTAGAGAGAAATTTTCTAGAATCAGTTTGGACACATTAACTGCCAAAGTGCACCTGGTAGCCAAGACAGTTAGACAGCTAGTATTGCAATACTGCAATGGGTAACTTCTCATTAAGAGAAGAAATGAAATCTCACTTTCTAACATAAAAAGATTCCTGTAAATTGCATTCTCTTTATTTGACCTTCTTCACCCAACAGAGAAAAAGTAGGGAGTGAAAACAAGATCTTTTGTAAGCATCAAAATTCAGAATCTGGCCTCCCAGGTTTCCAGAAGGTGGCAGCATTACACCACACAATCATTGATCATCATTAACAATACTAATTATTTTTTTCTGATTGGTACAATTTCCATAACTAGCAGGATTTTGCTAAATAAGCCTAAGTGCAAACTCAAGGCACTAAGAGCTGTTTCCTGGAGAAGTCGTCCTTGGCAGGTAAGCTAACTAGAGCGATAAGCCAAGTCAAAAGAGAGGGAGTATGACAGCACATTACTTTTCAAAATATTTATTGATATTTATAAAAGAGATTTTAAGTTCAGATTTTTAGTTCCTTGGTATTTTCAGCAAGAACTGAAATGTAGCTATTAGCAAGACTGAATTAGAAGAGGCAGTAATATCTTTAATAAAAATCTTTAAATGTATTAAACATACTACTACAACATTCTATCACCTTTTCAATATCTCAAAACATCTTTAATTTATTTTCTATTTTTCTAGATAAATGTATTTCACTTCCAAGATTTACACATTGCCAGCACAAAAGAGCACAGGTATGACTAGATTCTTTTTTTTTTCTCGTTTTCCTCCACAAAAAAGTCATTTACCATAAAACTTCAAAATTGGGAAAAATGCATACTTGGGCATTCTTGCATCTGTAACAACCATAGCCCTGCTAAATTCCAGTTTTACATCCAAGGGCTGCAAGATACACTGAGATGAATTTTTTAGCTTCCGAGCTTCTTGCCAGTTTTCATCTAGAAGAGCAGAGAAAACATACTTTAAACGTTGAAAGAGATTCCTCCTCAGTACACATCACAGAGATCATGTATCTGATGTTAGTATATATGCCTAAAAATTCAGGTGCCACGATCTCTTTTACAGCTCTACCAATAGATGTATATTGCATGAGCCAAACTTCAGGCATACAAGACTAGTTAGTAATTTCACCCATTCTCATCTACACAGCTACCCCATCCATGGGGTAGACGTCCAAGGAACCGATTTTAAACATGCATGGTACTGGGAGTTTAGGCTCTGGATTCTCCCCTGGAACCAAAGGATTAAGAATTAAATGCTTAAAACTTCTCTGATTATGAATGACTCTATGTTGCTAGTTCCCAAAATACTAAAGTTTACCTTAGTGAAGTACATTGACTCAAATTCTTGCAGAAAATTGATTCTGATCCTTTCTTTACCCTCAAAAAATCATCAAACCTACAACTACTTGTGGATTCTGCTTTAAATCTGGAGAAAAGCAAAGGCACTGAAGGAAAATACCATAAACAAAACAATCACAGTTACATTTATTTTGCAACAAATCAAATGAGATGTCTTCAACAAAAGGGATTTTATTATAAATTTGCTAAGATTGGAATCAAAGTCCTAATGCTATGTTTTGGAAACTCATAACATGTTCATAGTACTGAATTTAGAACACTCACTTTTGAAGATGTTCCAAAAGATTCTTCACTGCTTCAGTTAAAAATATGAGGCACAACAACTACCACATTATATTTAGTCATATAAACAAAGATTACTTTCGTGAATACTTACTATGTTTGCTATACAGTAACTGCATACTGCTGAGCTGGACATCAAAACTGTCATAAGCTCTTGACATTATATCTTCAATAGTGCTTTGTCCTACCTTGAGTTCTGATAAATCAGAACGACTTTTGCTTGTCATCTTAAAACAGGTCCAAAAAAAAAAAAGAATAAATCAATTTCAAAAATATTCAATGCACTAATTTTACAAATACTTGTTCCTACCACAATAAATAATTAAGTCCACACTATAAAGTCACAGAATCTTACAACTATCACAGCACAGCAAGTAACTAAAATTCCTAGCCTGCACCAAAACAAAAAACAGAGTATTAACACCATTTCTTCCTCAAAGAAAGAAACAAAAAGTGAATTAAAATATACTGTATACTCTGTACAGAACAATTTTCTTTAATAAGTGGCTTACACTCCAAAGTAGAAAGCCTTAAGCCCTTTGTAAGCAGTAGAATAATCACTCAGAATTTTTATATATAAAATATTACTGCATAAATCAACTCAGACACATAAAAATTATTTCCAAACCCTGTTGAATTCAGTTGCGACATATTCAAGAAGAAAAGATGATTTGGACTGTTCATCATCAATGTCTTTCCATTAGTATCAGTCAATATTCCTTTGATTCAGCTTTGGGACACCCATACTTCTTTGGTATTTGACATTTGTACCCTCCCTGATGTTCAACTCTGATGAAATGTGTATGTCTTCATCCTTGTATGTCTAATAATTTTGGATTCCTACTTCATTTTGTCAAACCCAGGTAATATTCAAGAGAGCTAAAAGAGGTTTAAAAACTAGCATCTAAGACATAGCACTTATTTTTCAGTACTGCTGGACTGTAAGTCCATTTTAACTCGTATGTTAAAAATAACTTAGAGATTCAAATTCAGAATGACTAAATTAATAACCCTATTTATCTACACTAAGATACAGTTTTAATTTTATATGCCAATTTTCCTCCTGGGGCTTGATCTTTTCCAGTATGCAACTGAAGGAAAAAGACTATTTGTTCTGTGTTAAGCATAGTCATTCAACAAATGACATACCTTGCACTTAAGCATATGTCACTCAAAGTGAATACAGAATTAATATTCATATCCTGAGAGGCAACTGAATTTTCTCTCGTGGTATTTCTAATTTCTTTTAAATCAGAGAAACCAACCAGGAGTCACAATCACTACAAAAATTACTCATCCATTTCAGGAAAAAGACCTCAAAGACACACTGAAGTCTGATTTTGAAGTGTATTCTTCTATGTAATTCTTCAAAGAGTAATCTTGTACGTGTGGAAAAGGAGTTGGGCTATAAGATCTAAGAGTAGATCCAGGAAGCTGTCTCAAGCACACAAACAACTACCAAGCGCCAACTCCACAAAGTGCCTACAAATGACCAACATTCAGAAGAGCTGGTGAAATTACTTGTCACTGAAATAACCTGGATTTACAACCACACTACATAATTTTATCTACAGAGCAACCTTCTTCACTAATTCTATTTTCTGAAGCAATCCAATACATTCTTTTTCAAACATGACCTATTGCAAGGTCCTGCACTTGGATTGGGGCAGACCCTGTTACCAAAGCATGGCACCACCAAGAATGACGCAGATGATCAGACAGAGCTCTGGTGGGAACATGCTGCCACCCAAATGCCAGGCTGCAGGATGTGCCTGACTCTTATGCCAGCACCAGACAGCAGCAGTGAGAACAGCTGTGGGAGGTGTGCCCAGGTAGAGAATTCCTCTGCTTAGTGACATAGCTCAGGGAGGAGGTCAGCAGGTTGAGCTGATCAACAGCCATCTGAACATGAGCCAGCGTGTGCCCAGGTGGCCAAAAAGACCAGTGGCATCCTGGCCTGTACAAGAAATAATGTGGCCCACAGAACTAGGGAAGGGATTGTCCCCCTGTAGTTGGCACCAGTGAGGCTGCACCTTGAATACCATACTTAATTTGGGGCTCCTCATAGCAACAAATACATTGGGGTGCTGGAACATGTCCAGAGAAGGGCAACAGAGCTGGGGAGGGATCTGGAGCACAAGTTCTGTGAGGAGCAGCCAAGGAAGCTGGAATTCTTTACTCTGGAGAAAAGAAGGCAGAGAGGGGCCCTTACCTTAAAACTACCTGAAAGGAGTCTGTAGCTCTTGAGCAGGTAGGTGGGGAGTTAGTCTCTTCCCCCAAGAAACAAGCAACTCAACATGCAGAAACAGCCTCAAGTTGTACCAGGGGTGGTTTAAAATAGATACTAGCAAAAATTTCTTCATTGAAAGAGTTGCCAAGCACTGGAACAGCCTGCCCAGGCACATAGTTGAGTCATCATCCTTGGAGGAATTTAAAAGCCATACAGACACGGCACTTAGGGACATAGTTTAGTGGTGGACTTGGCAGCACTGGGTTAATGGCTGGACTCAAGGATCCTCAAGGTCTTTTCCGATCTAAGTGATTCAGTAGTTCTGTGATCAATATAAGCTGCTAACAAGGGGTTTGAGAGTTGCTCTATGAAGTAGGGCCTGGGGGTGCTGGTGGATGAAAAGCTGGAGGTGACCCAGCAACGTGCACTTGCAGCCCAAGAAGCCAAACACATCCTGGGCTGCATCCAAAGCAGCGTGGCCAGCAGGGCAAGGGAGGGGATTCTGCCCCTCAACTCAGCACCTCACCTGGAGTAGTGCAACCTGTGGGAAAAGGTCCAGAGAAGGTGCCAGAAAAGTGATCAGAGGGACAGAACACATCTCCTCTGAGAAAAAGGCTGAAAGAGTTGGTGTTGTTCAGCATGAAGAAGGGAAGGCCCTGGGGAGACTTTTCAGCAGCCTTTCAGTACTTAAAATGGGCCAAAAAAAAAGATGGGAACAGACCTTCTAGCAGGACCTGTTCTGACATGTCAAGAGGTAACACTTCAAAACTAAGAGTTGATATAGACTAGATATAAGGAATTTTCTTACAATGAGAATGGCAAGACACTGGCACAAGCTGCCCAGAGAAGGGGTGGATGCCTATCCCTGGGAACATTCAAGGTCAGGAAGGACAGGTGGCGGAGGAACCTGATCTAGATGAAGACGTCTCTGCTCGTTGCAGGGAGGTTAGACTCAATGACCTTTAAAGGTCTCTCCCAAGCCAAACCACATTCTATAATTCTAACTGAAATCACATGTTCAGAAAGTAATCATGCGGCAATTATATGGAAAACTTACTCGCTTTAGCATGATTTTAAAATTTTAAACAAATTCTTACTAAAAAACCAGACAGCAGTCTAAACAGATAGTAAGCGGCAGAATCACTCTTTTACATGGTGTACAACCAAAAAAAAAATCAAATTGCCTGTACACATGTAAGATCATTTATCCTGAAGAACACAAGTTCATCAATGAGTAAGAAGATTGCTAATAATATGGAGAAAGTGTCTTCTATGATTTTGTAGTAATACACTATAATTTTACATACTTTGTGCAAGGTAAAAGTCAAAAAGATAAATCATTAGCTCAAACATATCTCTAATTTTATCCAAATTATTTTAAAAATTGCCAGTATGTTTACTTTTCTCATTTTAAAGCAAACTCAGTGATTAAGAGGTAAGTAATAACAATATGAAAAATAAGAATACCATTTAATCATATAAGAAAAAAATTCACTATTTTATACTGTACAGCAATGTAAAAAATTATTAGATATTTTCCATGTAACAGTCCAAAGCATCAACAGTCATTTCATACTAGAGGAAGAGTATTTTCTAGCAATTCTTTTGCATTGAATCCACTGAGAAGAGTTCAGTAACTTCTGCCTTGACTAGAAAACGCTGTAAAATAAATACCTAATACATGCAAGAGATACTTTTATTTAATCACTACCACAAAACGTAAATTAAGAAACTGCAAATGATGTAAAAGCTAAATTAGCATTTTTGGTAAATTAGTGCATTAGGTAAATACATACTTTAAAACTACCAAGATCCAGAAGCAGTAAATTGGATGTATGATCATAGAATCCTTTTTGTGGAACAATGATGTATGAAGCCAGGAGGTTAATTTTGAGGTCAAGAACTTTCTGGGTTTCAATAATATACAACAAACCTGAAAAAACAGTACAATCAGTAAATATAAACAAACAAAAGTAATTCATACAGAATGTATAGGATTAAAAGAAAGCGATGAAAAGAAAATCAGGTTGAATTTTAAATAAACTCTGTATGCTAGATAACTAAGGCACATATGATCTGCATATTTTTTCTGAACCAATCATTATAGGCAGTCCTTAAAGAAGCATCAAGTAGATGAAGCGATGATAGCAAATAGTGCTAACTGACAAGTATGGACAGCAACATGGCTTATGCAAACTCAAAAAAGTTTCCCACCGAGCAGAGATGAAATGAGAAGAATTGGAATGTGAACTGCAACTTTGCGATTACTGAGTTAACCCACTATGCTATGTAGATTCAGAAATTTAATTGCTCTAGATTTTCTTACTGGGAGTATCCAACTGCACTGGTCAAACTGCTAGTGTTTGTTAATACTGAGATACAGAACTTTACACTAAGTCTGCTGACAAGCATAACTAACTCGAGATAGCAAAGATACGCAAATATATAATCTTATAAAAATTATGTTTAAAAATCATGCAATTAGTTGGGAAAATCAGATAGTCATAAGATTTGAGACCAAATTCTGCTTTTTTGCTGAGCAGAAGAGGAATAAATGGTATTGCTTCAAATTAGCCTGGAAACTGCCATATGATGCAGCCACAACCCATTAAATATTTACCATGTACAACAAGCCGATGATCACAGAAGTAGAGAGAATGAATTACGAAGATGACAACATGACATACAGCACATTCACTGGTAAGAAAACAATTAAACTGTTACATTATCAAAGGCTGTCCTGCCACAGGAGAGCTAGGCTAGTCAGTAAAGAACTGGATGGCAACACTTCAGGATTTGCAAGACAAAACAACTTTGAAACATAAAAAGAGTAAGATTTTTTCAGTTTGCACTGCCTAGCTGAATTTGAGTGATGTAGAAAGGTCAAGCAAATATTTTCTTGTTTCTTTTATTTTGGAAGAAAATGTAGCAGAGTCCATAAATTGACCTCTGGTAAACAAAGCTTTTGTAATGTCTTTTAGTGCTGAAAATCATAACTATTCTGGTACAGCAGGCTCCTTCACTTTTGCAGTTCACAGTTCCCCTGTATTTTCCAGCTATCTTCTACTGCTTCAAAGAAAAGTGTTAAGAACTCATACTTGAGGACTGCAGATCTGAACATATTAATTGCATTTATATATTTCCATTTTTCCTATTCTGCCTCTGAGATTAGCATAATCCCTTGCAAGAGAATATTCTGCAGATCACATCTTTTCTCTCTGGCAATTCTCTAAGACTCAGACAAGTTTTACAAGCAAGGTACCACATATTTTTAAACACTCCAACCAAATTTTTCATTTGTGACTGGAACAAGGTTTTAGCTTACTCTGGGCAACTCAGCATTCTCGTGAGGGTAAAAAGAGTATTGGGTACACCTCTACAGTAATGATGTGCTTAAATGGTAATAAAAACAGAGCATGATTTCATATTTCCACAAAAAAATTAATTATGATCAACACCACTGTATTTGGTGCTAATGTGAGAACCAAGCATATTTTATCTAAGCAAATTTAAAATTTCATCTCAGAAATGAAAAGTGAACTGTTATATCAATATACTCAATATTGCTCAAGAAATTTCTGTAAGAAAAGACAAGCAAGCTGACCCACATAACTCTGGTTAATCTGATATTAGTCCACAATTAAATAGTTCAGTCAAAGAAGAACTAATGAATAAAAATACCATTGATACTTGATTTCCCTCCCAATACTAGTCTGATGAAAGCAATCAATTAAATAAACATTTTGCTTGAGTTTTCTTTAAATTCTTTATCACTTGAGTATTCAGATTATTTTATATTTGCAATATAATTATTAATAGGTTTTAAAATTAAAAGAGGTTTAAGAAAACATCTGTTGGGGTTTTTTTTCCTTTTAAAAACAATTTATATATGAAATGTCCCCAACGCATTCACTCCCATCCACAGAGACAGGACACTGTGCTGGACACATGTGTCCATTTGTCTGATTTACAAAGCCTCAGACATCCTTACTAGAACAAGTTAATTCCACAGATCTCAGTGTTAGCCTTCACAGTATTCAACATCTGCATTCATGTCTTAAAATGTAAGATCTCTAGAGATAAACAAGATGAAATGAAAACTAGTAAAATGGCTGTAAAGCTGAGCAGCTGCAGCTGAGTCAATCCAAATCAAAATCAATACTCATCAAGGAAAATCAAAAACACATATACAAAGGCATAATGTCCTGAAAAACTAGAAATCTGGGAAGGATTTACAGGTTAACTTAGAGGACTAGTATCTCAGTATCAATATTTCAGGAGTAAGAAATAACTAACACCTTTTACACACCAGATGAACAAAACAGAAGATGCAACAAACTCTTTTAACTCTGTATGGAGTAAAAATACCGAAAGACTTTTTATGGGTTTGGAGCATATTTTACAAATAAGTAGAAAGAGCTGAAGTTAAAGAAGATATAGACATAAAATTATTCAATACCTAGAATAAACACACTGCAATGAGATCGAATAATTCAACTTATTTAGGTGGTGCATTAGAAAGGTGTGACTTGGATGCTTACATCTCCATAGGGAAAAATACAGTTTTCACACTCCTACAAATCTAAAATTTGTCTGAGTGTGCCATCAGAAGAGCATGCAGCACTTGCCTGTTGATGTTTTTTCACGGAATTCTTCAAGTTTCATCAGAGTTGCTGATGTCAATTGCTCTAAATGTACATCTTTAGGAGGTCTGAAGAAATCCACTAAGCTATTTACTGTCATCTGTTAAAAAAAAAAATCATGATAAATTTACTATTAAGTAGGATTTTTGATTATTTATAGCTTATTCAAATATTTACTTACTGCATCATATACTATTTCCAGTGGTTGTGATTCTATTCTAATCCTCTGATCCGCTTTCTCATCCAAAGGATTAGTCTCAAACATTATGCTTAAAAGTGAGGTACTCTCATCTGAATAGACCGTTCGAGAAGACAGGAGACAGGGTGTACACTTTTCTCGAGACACACCTGTAACTTCGAGTGAGGTAATTTTTGTTTCAAACCTGTAAAGAAATGTAAGCAGACTGCTGTTCAGATGCAATATCCATCTGGCTAACTGCAATTAGATGGTAAGAGTGTAAAAAATCAGATGGGGTAAAAAAAACCCACAAACCAGTACAATACATCTCTACCCTACCCTAAATATAAACAGCTTATTCTAAGGATTTAATACATACACCCATGTGTAAACCGTTTTCCATTTCATTATCTTTTTTGTCTATTAGCTGCCCCCGTCTAAATATGAAGTAGTAACTGTCCAAGTTATTTTCTTCATAGACTATTCATGAGGACAGGTGCCAGGGCAGGTAAGAGATACAAATAGGAATTCTTTAGTACGACCTCAGGAATTAGAAAGTATATTTACAGTGGGAAACAGACATACAGCAGAGAGAAAAGGGTTCTGGCGCAGAGAAATAAAAGAAACAAAGATAAATAGTCTCATTACTCCAAGAGGTATTTTTTAGGTCTTGGATTTATTTTTTTTCAATACACTGTCCACTTCTGTAACAGCTCTCAGCTGAAGATCTTTATCTCCCAACACTCTAAGAAAAATCATTCACTGCAAAAATGTAGTATTTTTTTCCCTTTTTCTTAGTACAATAGCATTGTCAGGGCCATTTAGATGCACAGAAGTACCAACAGAAAACCCAGAAGCAAACCTTAAAAAAAATTATGCATAAAACTAATCAAGATCAACAGTAACTTAATATCATACATAGATTATACTATTATGTCTCAAAATAGAGGGAACAAGGTTTAAAACAGCAAGATTCCCTTCTCCCAGAATTTTTAAGTCATTACATTTGAAATGAAATTGAAATATTTCAATAGATGTTTTTCACCACATACTGTGACAGCACAAAACAAAGGAAAAATCATTAGTTACATCGTTCTTCCACAAATCTAAACATGAACTGGGAACACAAGAACTTTTCAATCGTGAGATCACCTTGCTCAGATTAAGTTTCAAAAGGAAACTTAACAGTCACTTTTCAAAGCAAGTAACAAGTTAGTAACTGGATTGTTTGCACATAACAATGACAAACTGAAAAAAGGGAGTGTATCTGTAGTAGCACAAAAAGTTCTGAAGATGCAGAGAAATCAGTCATGGAAGGACTGATGGTTCACCCATTAGCTCCAGAACGATTCCACTCCAAACTGCGCAAGAAATGACCACTTAAATACAGTAACAGAGTTGCAAAATGCCTACTTAGTCATCATCGTCATTTCATGAGACGCAAAACCAGTTTGACAGAGAAAGCTCACCTTATAGCTTGTGCACCTGGTCGTTGGGTAAATACTGTACTCAAGTCAGTTAATGCAAATTCTACTAGCTTAGGAGTTTGCTTGTTTTCTCTTATGGATATAGACATGCTTAATAACTTCACAGAGAACTTCATGGCTTCATACTAGATATGCCAGAAAAACAAGAACACAAGAGTATAAAATATGTTAAAATACATCTTGAAACAGTTCATGAAGAGATGACAGCTACAAATAAGCTTGAAACTCTTGTTTTCCTGCATGAATAGCTTTCATCATAACTGGAGTAAAGGTCTACAAAGAGTAGACTATCCTTACAAACAACTGCCTTTGATATCTTTACCGCATTTTGTGATAAAGATACTATCTTACAGAGCTTGAAAGCAGTTCATCATACCATCCTTGGTATCTCACACTAAGATGATTTATCAGACTATTTCCAAATGGTTCAAAATGTTGCTCTTCCCCATCACAATCATCGAATCACCTCTTTCTTTATATAATCACTTATTCTACCTCATCTACTATCACTCATATTTCAGATTCCAGTGCACTTTCTGATCCCTTATTAAGACTCCTTAGTGCATTTTCTTAAAAAGCTTATATAATATACGAATATACTTCAATATTTAAACCACAATACATCTATGATTTTATTCTTGTTAGAGTAAGGAAAATTTTATTCTTTACTATTTCAGAATATCCAAAAGTAAGCTTTATAACCACTATACTGAAACTGCATCTAACGATGCTCTGTTATGCAGAAAACCAGCACGCAGTAACTTCATTTAAAGGTATCAGAACAGTATTCAAATGCAGAGATAGAGCTTCAAGTAATTTAAAAGTGATTTCCTATCATCTTTAGATTTTTATTAGTAGATAAAGCTACCAACTGTTTGGTATCATATAGCCAGATATGACTTACTGATTTTGGAAGGGTTGGATCCACAGCTGTTTCACTATATCCAATTGCTGCATAAAGTTTAGCCTTTTCTTCCTGTGTCATCAGTTCTTCAAGACCTGTCACATTTCAAGAGGTTAGTTAAACTCAGTACAGGTATCTGAAAAATGCAAATGCTGTTATACACTTTCCCGTGCTTGGCAGCTCTATAACATACAGTAGATACTGTCAACATTGTCCTGAATTAGTAGAAGAAAATACTCTGGGGTTTAAAGCCAAGTCTTGAGAATCTAAAGCATGCTTTAAAATGCTCTTACAATTTTTTCCTTACCTATTCTATTTCCTAGCTTGCTAACAACAAAAGCAGCCTTTCTGATTTACTTTCTATGTTCTATAACCTTTACTAGGTGCCTCATAAATCAAACATACATTGCATGAAATAGACAAATTTTAAAACGAATGGAAGTAAAATTGTTTACATTTCATTAACTTCTACTGTACTGTACTGTTCAGAAGGAACTGTGGAAGGAGTTGTACGATCGGACAACCTCTGCTACATGCAATTAACAATTTCATCAGCAAAAGAAAAAGCTAAGAGAAAATGTAAACAGCAGTAATTCGATAACAAAGTTCCACTGCTCGGGACCTAGGACTCTAATAGATTTCCTAGTAATGAAAAGAATATCAATAAATGATCATACTTGAACCCTTTATTTCTTGGTTTTGTTCATCCTTTTTTTCACCTGACCAGCTCCATATCCAGCTAAACCAGCCACCAGAACTTTCATCATCTTGCTTTACTCCTGGTCTGTAGATTTTCAATCCAGCCTTAGTTGCCTTAAAGTTAAAAAAAATATTCAGGTAAGTAATTTTCTTCATGCTTCTTTCTTCATTTTACTAAGAAAACTATAGACCCAAGGCAACTCTAACACATCAGAACATAACTAGACAACCATTAAAAAGGTAAAATGTTGGTTTTTAGTTTCCCTTCTTTTTCAAGTACACAGTGCATTATTGGACCAATTTTATTCTGAATAATAACAACCACATTTACAAAAGAACAGAGCATGCAAAAGGTCAATAAACATTTCTTACATAGCAGATTTTCTCTCTAGCTTTCACCATAAAAAATCCCTCAACATAATACAGCGTTTTACATTAGTACAACAGCTTTATAAAGAATCATTCAAAACACATATGTAAGCAATTAAATAGCCATCACAGGCCAAATTTCACATTAGCCCCGTATTTTTCATTTCAAGATGGATATTCAAAGCAATTTAAAAAGTATTCACTCTTGTAATACAGTATTTACTCTAACTATTCCTGCATGTGATACATATACTTAGAACAGTAAGGAAGCCCCCCCTTCTCCCACATCCATTATTTCCACAACTAGGGGATGTCCTATCTGGTGCCAGTGATGATTCTGATACTGGGTCCTCCCACAAAATGCACACTACATCCAAAATTGACCACTGAAAGTTTTCATAGGGACGACAAACAAACATTAGGTGATCTAAGAAACAAAGTGGTTCTCAGAACTTTAGTAATCCATACAAACTAATTTTCTTCGTGACTAATACGATCCAAAAATAAACAAACAAAAACATAAAGGTTTCTGAATTTATGCTATTAATTCACCTCAGAGAGATGATGCAGAATATCAGCTTAACAACACAAATCTTCAAAAAGTTTGAACAAAGTCCTCAAAAGTCCTCTTTATAAAGGTTACCATGTCATAGAGCAGACGTTACAAAGTGAATGGCCCAAATTAAAAATGGACAGGCCTTAGATAAAAGTACGTTAAGTCTGTGGAATTACAGGTTTCTGGGATACTGAGGGGTTGGTGCTGAAGAAAAACTGTCATGGAGAATAACTGATGTTTAAAGCTATGGCTCTTATGTCTGAGGCAGAAGCAGGCATCAGAGTCCAGGGTAAGAAAGATTGCAGACAGAAGCCACGTCTGCAAAGATGAAGAAAAAAATCTGTGCAGTATGGGAACTACAAAATTTTGCTGAAAAATCCTCTTGAGCTTTCCCTGTCCTCCATTTATAGTGGTTTAGTAATCAACACAGTCATAGACTCAAAGCTTAATCAGCAAGGTCAACTATTTTGACTAAAAGACAACTCCCTGAAAGGTGAGTGTAGCCAGGTAGGTCAGTCTCTTCTCTCAAGTAAAAAGCAACTAAACATGCAGAAACAGCCTCAAGCTGTGCCGGGGAGGTTAATATTGGCTATTAGGAAAAGTTTCTTCACTGAAAGGGTTGCCAAGCAGAAGAACAAGCTGCCCAGGGATATGGTTGAGTCACCATCCCTGGAGGTATTTAAAAGGCACGAAGATGTGGTGCCCTGGAACACGGTTTACTGGTAGACTGAGCAGTTTTCTATTAACAGTTAAACTTGTTGAACTTCCAGGTCTTTTCCAACCTAAATGATTTCATTACTCTATCCTGTGTTCTTATTTAGGTAAATCTCAAAAGTCTGCCCTAGTCTTCCATAAGGATAACATTTCTCAAGCTGATACAGAGACTTTATGCTTAGCTCACTGAAGCGACTATTTGGTACTCCAAGCACTCGGGATAAAGATGCAAAAGTGGTCTGAGGATTGGAATATAAAGTTCTGCACTATGATCACAAACCTGATTTTTGATGAGCTTGATTTCAAAATTTATTTCTAGATAAAAGTAAGCCCTTGAAATTCAACTCCTAAGTATGTTTTTAAGAAATAGAAAAGCTTTGCAAACAGCAGGATAATTTGCCTGGCTTTACTCAGCATGGGTAATGGGTGCTCTAATGGGTGCTCCTTTAAATATCTGCCAGACTTAAGGCTGTCAGGACACCAAACTAATAGTAGATTTGTCTCTTGTAAGTCCTTCGAATCCTTTTTCAGAGGTATGATCTGATAAGATGGAGATAGAACACAATTTAGAATCACTGTGACCTCATTTTCAATACTTTGAAATATATTCAGATAATCGTCTAGCACATCTTTCAAGATGCACTTCTAACATTTTTAAAATGCAAGACCTAAAGCCCAAACAACTGAAAATTAATTTTCTTGCAACCTACTTCTAAGTGTTACAGAAATGTATCTTAAAACTCAGGATTTGAAGGCAGTCAAGAATGCAATATGACATGACCTTCTGTAAGCAGCATAATCGTACTGGGGAAAAGAATAAAACTAGATAGGAAATATTTCAGGATTTCCATCACCTTGCAAAAAGTTGGAGGAAAAAGATAAAACCAAGAGCATCTATACACTTCAAGATAAGACTATTCCAAGATCAAATGAGAACTAAACCAAAACCAAAGGTTCCCCCATCCCTTGAAAAGCACTCCAATTCAGCCACACTGAAGGGGAACAGCCATGAATATTTCTTCTGGTTCTACAATGTCTGGATAACGATAACACAAGCATCCAAATGTGGGTGTACATACAGACAAATAGAAGGAAAAATCATATTTATAGCTTCCTCTTCAGAGTTTTGGAAGCACAATATCTATGACTGCAGCAATTACATTTATACCATATTTAATACACTTCACATACCAAAACCAAAAATATCAAATTGCTTTCAAGCAGTGCTATAAGCAGTAACTAAAGTTTAATTATTAATTACTGCCTTATTTTATATTGCAAACTTCTTATTCTGCTTACTTTTAGGTGCCTTGATTATTAATGGAGTAAAAACACTTCACAGATTTCAGAAAAACTATAAATATTTCACTTCCATGTCCTAGAAAGATGCTCAGACACTAAACGGAAAACTAAGCAGTACATTAACCTAGAAAAAAATAAGGCTAACAAATTAAGTTTAACTACTCAGGTCACGTGATCTTACCGATTTGCACTTACCTACTTAAATGTATTCCGCATTTGCTCTATTCTGAGTAACATTTGCAAATAGAAACATTGCATCTCTTTGCAAAGAGTCAACATACTGCAGGTGAGCAGTCCACATAACATAGTATCATTAAAAAAAGGAATAAACTTAGAGCCTAGGCTGTTGTGGGGTGCAAGGAGGGACCCTCCACCCCACAGTTTTGGGTACAATTATTTCCAACTTGACTTCAGTCATCCTCTGGCCATATTTTCCACAGTAGTTCTTTCCAAACAGAAGTAGAAAGGAATTTATCCCAGATCAGCCATTTTGAAGAAGCAGTTATTCAACTTTTGTTTAATTACAAGATGAAAAACTAACTATGCCTTATAATAAAAAACCATGAACAAGGAAAATTGAAAGACTGTATGATACACAATTCAATCACCAGAGCTAAAAGGTGTCTGCCTAAAATTTCCACAACCTCATGTTTCATTTATTCATAGACTCATTTAAATGATGCAGTTTTACCTCAACTTCTGCTTGTTGCCTTGCTAGAGTGATGTTAAAAATATCCAAGGCCTTTTCAAATTCCTAGAACAGAGATGAGAAATTATTTTTGACAATTTGACAATTGTTACATTCCACAGCTCAATTTTACAGGAAACAACAGCCAGCAACTAAATTTATGCAATCCAAGTTAATTTGCTCAACCTGAAAACTTAAAACAAATGTGGAAAAGAAAAGCACATCAGTTCAAGCAGCTCTTTCTTGCAGTTTCTAATTTAAAGACTTACCTCATGTATTTGTTAATACTACTCACAGAGAAAAGTAGTGACAAAGCTGCAAGTATGGCCATTGAAAAGTTTACTTTAACTTAAAACTGATTTGGGAACATTTTAACATTTAAGTTCGAACAAGTATCAATACAAACAATATCTAAGCCTTCAACAGAAAATTACTAACCTCTAACAATTTTAAGATTTCTTCATTAGGTTTTTTTGATGTTATCTTCGTTTTATACATGTCTTTATAGTTCTTCACTTGCTTCCTATGATGCGAAATATGTTCCCATGACCACATTTGGAGCTTAGGCTGAACATTCACTTCAAGGATCCCATAAATAACATATTTCCACCTAAAAGCAAAGAGAAACATATAGCTTACCTTTCTTTTGGTACATTGAAAAGGCTCCTAAGGCTTTGCAGACTTTCACTAAATACAACATCAAGTTGTAAAGAACGAAATCCCCTGACTAATATTGCACTTCTGATCAGCTGAGAAACCTAAGAATTTTACTCTTTTTCTTGAGTAAAACTTGACAGATTGCCGCTTCCTAAAATTCAGAGGTAACTGAGTATGAGAAGTACCCACAAATCAATGCATGTATGTGCGAGAAAAATAAAAATATATTTGTAAGGAATCTTATGAAAAGAAATCAAATCCTTGCCATCTCCTTTGGAAAGGTTTGACAATTTTTAGATAATAGCTATGTTCTTGTAATACTACCTAACACATAACAGGCAGGCCTCCATTTAAACAAAGTTATGACACAAAAATACTATCAGACCTAAGTTCCTCATAATGGTCTTTAAGACAGCAATCACAGGTTTTCCAGTATTGTGTCCTCAGCTTTGGTTTGAGGTCCTCATCAACTTCTTACAACACTAGCTTAAGAAAAACTAATGAAAACAAAACAGAAGACTTCCTTTCAGAGGGAAATTAGTTCTAATCTCCTTAAGTAAGAATCAAGTCCTTGGTAATTATTTCAAGTTAACAACTAACAAATGATTTTCAAAGTCTGAGGTTGCCTACCATGTCTTGGCGTTGTTGTGCAATGGAACATCAGGTCTGTACTTCCGATATGGGAGATTTCGAGTCATCATATCAATAGATTCAAGAAGCTCCATAACACTGAAGTACTAGGCAAACAAATTCAAACTGAGCATTATTATCTGAGAACAACAGGTATCAAGCTTCTCTTTGAAGAGAAAATCAGTTACAAAGAAATACAAGACTAAGTTAATAGATTCTATATGTACACTCTAAAATTGCAGACTGCCTTTCTTATTCTTGCAAGCTGACTTTTTTACCATTTTACATATACCTTCAGAAAAATAGTTTGTACCTGTGGCTTATTGAATTCAACAGTTATATCCTGTAAGTTTACATCTAAATCCATTTTTGGTGATGAAAAGTCAATATCAGATCGAGGATTCATAAGGAGTTTGGCTCTAGCTGAAATGGGGCGGAATACTAAAAAACACAAGATGATATTAAAAAGTGCAATTAAAAATTAAATTATTTAAGACTGTAATAAATTATACATATACTTAAATTATGCCAGATTATTAGTTTTAAAATGCTAGACTTGAAAAACATGAAGACCATCAATACAGCTTAAAATAGAATACAATCTATACTCAATTTTCATGTTCACTCTGGCAACATTTATCAAACAAACTTTCGCAGAACATCACCGCAAACCTTCCTGTATGCTGAATTACATACAGACGCCTCAATAGTTTACATTTGTACCAAATGTAATCTTTTTTGGCTATGATACATTTACAGTACAAGACAGATTCAAATATAGCATTTATTTCACTATAGGAACTCTTATTCCATAAGACTTTTAAATTTTTTTTTGTTATGAATGCTTTACTGTTTGACAAATTATACTCACAACAGTGGTTAAAACCAAACATTCCATATTTCTAAATCCAAGCCCAAGTAAGCATGGAAAAAATCAATAAGGATCCTACATAAAAGTGAGGCACATCACAAGAAAAAACATTCAGAGCAGAAATGTTTTATCTGTTCCATAGTTTGGCAATATCAGGCATTTGAAGCCATGTTTAGTTCAATATTTTCAGCTGTTCCAGCAATTCATCCAACAGTAAGAATTTTTATATTACTTGAATTTGTGCAAATCATATTTTTATCAAATAAGACTTCTTTCAACTCAGCAGAAATAGATACATTATCTACATAGCAAATATTCCAAATTCTCTGTAAGGTTCATATAAGTGGAAACATGCATTTTGCAAGATGAAATATGAAACTTCTAGCTATATCTACATATGGTAGCATTTCAATTAATTTTCTCCCTGTATTTAGCTTCCTAAGCCTCATTTTTTATAGTTCTTATACATAAGTATAATGTTTGTATTTATGCCAAGTGATAGAATTAGACTTCATGCTTATTACCTTCCTATCAAAGTTTTAATCTAAAGACTTGCCCTAAATTGAACCAAATTTTCATTTACCACAGAACACCATAGTCTGCAACTCTGATGGCACTGCTGAATTTAAAGAGTGTAAATCGTGAATCCTAAGCTTTACATACACCTATTTCAAACTTAGTACATAAAGACTTAAACAACCTATGATGTTTAACACTAGTTTTCTTGCAAAAAAAGAGTCAAAGCCAGCAACCAAAAAAGACAGATAAAAAGAAAACACCAGATAGTTCTCTGTCAGTCAAAATAGAGACTCATTCAGGGGAAGGCAGCAGCATAAAACTGACAGCGCCTTTTTTAACACTAGCTATAGCGAACTGAGGACTTTGTTGCTGGAGAAAAAGCCACTTCAAAGGCCATTCAGACTTGTGAACAGTTTCTAAACAATCACACAGATGCCCATGATAAACACAAACCATGTAGTTTCCATACAATGGAAAGTAAACTATCACCATGTTTGAGTGATGCCAATGTGACTTTCAGCTTTCAGACTTAAGTAAGCAATACTCAAAGCAGTATAACTTGCAATATTCCCACTAACAAAGAAAAAAAAAGTTTATGTTTCAAAGTTGTGTGATTACTGTTTCCACCTGTCACAAAAAAAGATATTTTGCATAAAGCAGGTGACCTCTAAAACATACTCAAACTAATCTGAATCCACAAAACTTACACAGTGCACATGTTATTTCTAAACTTCTTAAATAAAGGAATTAATCAATGGATGTTAACAATGAAGATCTATGTATAACATTCCATTAGAACGATACATGACTCAAGATTCATTTTTATCAAGGCTTTTTTAAGGCTACCTATACAATACAGTATTCACTGTCAGAAAGACAGTTACTCTTACAGGATTAAACTGCACTCCTTAATAAGATTTTGGAGTAACAGGCAGTGACAACCTCTGAGATGCACTAAAAATTAGAATTATGAGTGCATATTACAATTAAATAACACTTACCAAAATCATAACCCTCTGGAATCACGTTGTGGCTGGCAACTCCATGTTTTAAGTTAACCTACACACAAAACAGAGTTAAAAGAAAGTTGCATTTCTATTTCCAGATAAAATTTTTTAAAGTACAAAATGCTAGCATTTTTAAACAGTTCTCAGATGATCCCTCTGATCCAAAGTAAAATTCAAATAGTCATCTATGTTTTAAGCAGCACATGTCTATCTCGAGCTATCACTGAATAGTGGTAACATGATAATCAATTGTGTGAATTTTGTTACTGGCAGAAGACCATTTTTAACTTTCTCAGATGGGTGTTACGCTTCCATCTCATAAAAGCCTTAACATGTACTATTTTTTCCTAAAAACGCTTTTAGTTACAAACAATTCCCCAGGACACTGACGTAAACAGAAGCAGGCCTGAATGTGAAGCATGTTCTCTGCTTCCCAGTTTCAACTAGAATGCTAGATACACTATCTCATGCTTTACCTACCAATGATTCATCACAACCGCCATGGTAGAACATCTCCGATTTCACATTCCAATAAGCAAAAAGGTTATCCAGTCGCACAAGCTGAAAATACAAAAGAACATACGTATCAGTATCTACAAATTCTACATTAATAATTCCAAATTCACAAATTCTGGATGAATAAAAATATTCAGAATGTAACTTTTATTTTAGAGCCTATACAGTTACATGTTTTCTTGATCTTACTTTCTGTGGAAGAAACCCTAACACAGTTTGTTTTATTTTCAATTCTTTCTCTAGCATACAGTTTATACTGTACCTTGTGGAACAACTTGGCAGTTTCATCATGTAAACACGGATTCCAATTCTTATCTGAAGTCTGAAATGAAAATTAAACAAAGTTACTCCAATATCTCTAATTCACCAACATGTTATAACTGAAACAAACTACAAAAAAAGAAAGTAACATCATCATAATTAAATGCCATGGAAAATAATGGGACATAATCTTCTGACTTAAGATGTTTAATCCATTATTTTAAGTGAAAACTTGATAAGGCTACTTGCCCCAAAAAATATGTATGTGTGTGTGCACTGATTAGTAGGCTGCACACAACAACCAAAGACACTAAAAAATTCTGTTTTCAGTATTGCAAACTGTTTTCCTTTACACCAGTATTACTTTTCGGCAGGCACTTTGGACAGAGATAAACAAGGGATTGAATTCTTTTATAATTCTGGAAGCAAATCATTTTAGTTTGAGCCTAAAGAAGACCTTACAATGTGCTAGGAACAAGCATTCATGAGATCACCATTTCATTGAAGAAAGGAGCATTTGTTTAAGACATATTTTCTTTAAGACTAGAAGTTACACAGCAAAAACTACTGAATCAGAGCAACACAGCACCATCAGCATATTTCTCCTACCACACAGTCTTCAAGAAAAAAAAATTCATACTGTCTGTGATGACTACTCTTAGCACCTTAAAGTGCAGTTCAAAAAAAATGATCTCCAGTTGAAAAAAAGATGTCGTAGTTTTTTTCTTTTTCCTTTTTTCTCCTCCCCTCCCCCGTTATCAGGTAGTAACTTCCTTTCTCGGAGCTCAAGTCAGTTTCAGCAAAATATTCAGTTTGAACAGCCCAAATCCAGCAAAGGGGATTGGAAACCACAAAGTGCAGTGGGCAGAAGAATAAGAATTTCCTCCTAAAGATCTATTTTAATGCTAGCATTTTATCTTTAATGGCACACCCATCACAGTATTTATGCTGAATTTGATAAACCTCGTAGTTACCATTGTGCATTGCTGATGATTATAGCTATACTTTCATTAGACAGTAAGTTACCAGAAGCACAACACACAAAAACAGAACTTCACCTATTGGTATATATCAACATGTTTTTCAGGTAAAAAGCGAAAAATAAAATTACCTGCAAACTTAGATTCTGAAGGGAAATTCCAAATGACAAGGGGTTATCACGATTTGTGATCTAACCGAACACAGGAAAAGACAAAAAAGGATTATTTCATACTCTATAAGCATATATACTTGGCTAAGAATTTAAGTATCTTTATGTTTTGGTACAAGCTTTTTTCCAGGTTTTATTTTACTTTTTTTTTTTAATAAGACTAAGAAAATTCCACTAGTATTTACTGGTATTCTCTAGTATTCCACTAGAATTATTATATTAGACAGAGCAACTATAAAAAATCAGACAGGTTCCCACTTTCACGTTACAGTGAACAAACCATTCTGCGAAGATATACAAAAGTACTTACATCATCTTCATAGCGAATATGGATGTTGGAAATTTTCAGCTGAAGATTTTTGATTACTTGAGTAATTAGCTTTTCTACAAAAGTGTCTTGTTTCTCTTCTTTTACTTTATCTATGTTAAAGCAAAATAATTTAATTATTTTTGACATTCCAGTATTTTTTACAATTAGACAAAACATTAACATAATGTTAAGCATGATAAGTGTTTTAATTTTCTATTACATTGTATTCCAGTTGTAGAAAAACATGTTTGTTCTGTAAAATCTATAACATTTATATTCTCAGACTAGAAGGTTTCCTAGCTTTACTACTGCTGAGTGAGGAATCAGGTAGTTCAAAAGTATGACCAGCACCCACCAAGGTGGCCAATACATCTTTCTAGTAAGTAGTAATAGCTGAATTTAAAGATAAGAATTTGTATGTATCGAAGAACAGACTGAAGAACACCTTTAAAAAGCTGTATTGGTAAAAATGTTCTGATATGGGAAAAAAAGTGAAATTGTTTCTCATGAAAGAGGGAAGAAAATGTCAGGCAACATAAGATACAAAAGTAGTATCTCAAAAGCCCAATTTATATCAGACCACGTCAACACTCAAACCTTTTTATTTTCAGAGTGCTGGTTCTGCAAAACTGATGGCAAACCCAAAAAAACATAACTAATAGGTATTTAAGTAATAAGGAAAAAACAAGAATCTAGAACACTTTGACAAAGTCTGCATCTTTCCAGATTAAAATAAAGAAAGAAGCAGCATCACTTTGATTAGCTTTTCCCACTCTTACCTTGGTCAGCTATCTTCTGCTTTGCTTCCTCTATCCTCTGCAATTCCCTTTGTCTTGCTTCTAAGAGTTGCCTGGCTTCTTTTTCAGCATCATATTTTATGCCTAAACACATAATGTCAAAAGATATAATACCAAAAACCCTTATACATTTTTTTAAAGATACTGTTTCAAAAGCTGTAATTGGTACATTTTTGTAACAGTTACATAACAGCAAGAAAAATTAGGTGATGAAATGTAAATTACTGAAAGACTTCCACTCCATTATTTAATTGTAATTGCTAAGATTATCTGCTAGGAATAAAGCTCATGAAAACAACCCACTCCAGATACTTCTGAAATCCCACCAATCTATTGTCACTTCTTCCTATACATTAACTTACTCGCTGTGGGCACAATAAGCAAATAAACTCCATCAAGGATTGCCTCAACAGGTTGAGTATAAAGGTTTTGCCACGGAATCTGTAGGTTAAGTTGACCTACAAACACAGAACAAAAAGGTTCAGGTATACAGTTAAATAGCTGACTGGAAAAGAAATGCAAAGATAATCAATATTAAACACAAAATCTCTTAAAAATTATTATATTAGACAGAAAATAATGGAGTGCATCTGAGGCAAAAGTCCTTTGGCTTGTATATTCTTACACAACACACACACAACATGAGAAGTTTCTCCGCAAGGAGCACTATCAAGTCTACAGTCTTTCCTTACTCCTTTGAATAACATTCTTCCTTCTGAACAGCAATGTCTCCCTCCTTGAAAATGTACTGCAGCACCCTCAGAAACAAGAAAAACACTTGGGCAGCTCATACATCATCAGCCAGCTAAATACTGTGTTTTGTGAACACAGGGATCGTGAAGTTACAGCGGTCTCTCCTTCTTCACCCGAGTGCCAATTTTAATAAAATATTAAATCAGTCACAGAAAATACATTATTCCAGGGTAGATTTAAAGGAAGCATAATGGCTTTAGACTTAGTTTACTTTAGAAACCACTAACTTTTACAAGACAATCAACTTGCAACAAGAAAACTTTTTCTTTGAGCAAAAACAAGGAAGGAGATGAAAAGGCAAGTGAAAGATAAAAATCAGTCGCGGAGCCTTGTTAACACAAGAAATGAGATTCAGTCCTGCCCAATTGCTCATCTTTGCAGTGTTGGGCTCTTTTCTCATTAATATTGAGGTGATTAAACAGGACTCCAGTACACTTTAACTTTATCAAAAGGAGCTTCTCCAGAAAGTTTTTTTTCAGAAGAGACAAACTGCAGAGTGTACAAAGTATACAAATCAAAGAACATACAGAAACTTCTCGCTTAGGATGCCTAAAGTCACTTGCAAGGAAAGGTAATATGCTTAGAAACTCCTGCATTTGTACAAAATAAAATGCAACTTACTAATATGTCCTGCTTTAACCTTAAATGGCACATCCAACTGACTCTGAAAAAAAGAGGTTTAGAAAATTTAAGCTCAATTCAGCAACTTGTGAAATGTTCCAATGCAGGAAAAGATATTATGATAATTTTAACAAACCACTGAAAAAAACTCAATATAATGGATAAGCAATCATTTGGTTACCAACTTAAACTGTTAAGCCACGTTAGGCTAAATTCATTCCCAAAACCAAAGTCTTAGCTTCATAAGCTATAGAAATAAAAAAAGGCCTTCCAGTACCTCTTTTGCCCTAAACACATTCTTTTAGCAATTGCAGGGAGTTCTCTTACGGAAAAAAAAAAAAAGCCATACACTTTCCCCTTTAAATTCAATCCCAAATTAATCAGATAATCTATATAGGTACAGAGAAAGCAAATCAGTAAGCTTCCACTTAAAAGAAAATTTATCCTAAAATAAGAACTAAAAAATGCACATTAAACCCTAAACATAGAACAGGAATAATTTTTACAAGTATTATTGTTATTTTCACTAGCTTACCAGTGCATTTTCTTTTATTTCCAGATTCCTCAGTGCTACAGCTCCTAAAAGAAAAGAAGCCAACAAGAAAAACCGGAATAAGCAAAGCAGTACTGGTACACACTGCAAGTCCCACAGTCTGAACCAGTGCGTTACAGAAGCCTAGAAGATAAGGGGGCTAATGTGTATGTCTCAAACACCAACGGAGGACAGCAGTGGAGTCAACCAAGAACTGTTGGTAAAAACATGCCATGAAAAAGAACGGGATGTGGCAGAAAGTGGGGGCCATATAGATGTAAGCCAGAACTCTTCTTGGACAAAGGTCTATGTTCTGGCTCCTGAAACAGAGCACAAGCAAAGGAATGAGGTCAAGAAGCAGGCATGGACTGTCAACCTAAGGTCAATCCAGTATGGGGGGATGAAGACCACCACAGATCCCCAAAGCCCTCTGACCCATTTCCAGGAAGGTCTAGAAGAATGAACTGCACATGAGAATTCATTTGCATAGCAAACAAGCAACTTAGTTCCGTGGCACAGAAACCTTAACTGTATAAAGGTACCCACACCAAACCTGGGCACACATCTGCCCCATGACCCTGGACACCCCATCAGCTGCACTGAGGCTGGAGCCAGGACTGCCGATCTTCCTTCCTTTCTCTCTCTTGTACCACACTTTAATTTCTGTGTATGTCTCTCCCTCTTCTCTTTTACTCTATCCCTTATCCAAGATCTACTGTTGCTTTTTTCTGGTTTTAAAATTAAGAACCAAACACGGTTAGGTGGAAAAAAAGGGTTTTACTTCGGTATTCATTGAAGGATCTTTGTTGCAGTACTCCTTCCTGGTGGAATGCACCGAAAAGCACTCCTGAAGTGCATGCACACATGCATCGGAAAAACACATACAATTACAGGCTTTACAAATTAGCATATCTATCAAAGACTCTTCAATGAGAGATTCAAGTGAACCCCCATCCTGAGGAACTTTTCCCTTTCATGGGCTTATCTCAGTTTACAGAATGTGTTCTGGAGAGGACTGTGGTGTCTGGGGCGTTCTGACTCCTGATTGTGAGGCTTCTAGGATGTTTGGTCTTCTGGTTTACCAAAGGCTGGGCTATCTAATTTAAGGAATTATAAGTATCTGGGGAAAAAAGCACTGAGAATACATAAAAGCTATATAAAAGAGTACATAAAACTGGCATAAAAGAAAAGGCAAAAAATCATCACTGCATCAGTACCACCATGTGTTTATACTATTATGGACTAACTTACACCAATTTCCATGCTGTGTGTGTAATTTAATAATAAAACTTTGTAAGTTTTTACAGACATGCTACCTTTTGCTGTTCCTTTTTGACCACGGGTACCTACAACCCTTGGGTGCTCCCTTCCCCTTCACAGTGGGACACTCCAGTGGTCCACAACCTATGGTTCCCAAAATCTTTACTGTGGAACAGATCCGCATCCTACACATCAAATATCCATGAAAGATGACTAAGGCTATGAAAGACGATTAATCATGCTACAAAATAATACCTGATATTGTCTCATGGAGCTTGCATGTCCACGCAAAATAACCTAAGATTACTGAAAGTAAAAATACTGGAAATCACTGTCTCAATTTTGTAAGGACCCATTTTGAAATCACAAGTTAGCTTCTTTTTCCTCAACCATCTGTCTCCTATGCTTGTAGAAATCTAGCAACAGTAAATGTGAGTGGAATTTTAGCCCTCAAAAGATCTCACTCTTGCCAGTTTTATTTATAGCCTTACAAAAATTCACAGGAAGCATTTCAGTTACTTAATTTTTAAGGATAGAAATTCAGTACACTGTGAATGAAGAAAATTTGAATTGCAAGACCAGTTTTACAATATACTTCCCATCAAACACTTGCCATAATAAAAGGAACACTGGGACCAGAAAACTCATAATTTAAACATGCACGTAGTCCAAAGCAATGTCTTCTGAAAGATCTACAAGAAGAACAGAGCTTCTGTGATGGCTACTTTCAAATTAGTTGTATATCATTAACACATGCACATGGAACAGACACCTGATACAGCTGAGCAAGGGCAAAAATGAGATTCCAGAAACAAGAAGCAGATTACAGGCCTGGAAAGGAACACAACTTGAGGTGGCAAATAAAGATTTAAAATCCTTTTCTTTCAGGATGCATGTTAAAAATAGCAAAATGTATGTGGAAATGGGAGCTCCAATCGCAAGAATATTCTTGCAGTTAGATAGCACTAATGGCAATAAACAACTGTTCAAAGTACCACCAATTCTGGGAAATTGGACCCAAATCTCAAAAAAGCACACATTAGAAGAACAGGCTCAAATTGTTGAACTGATATGGAAGAGCTGATCTGGTAAACTAATCCATTCATCTTGTAGCACTCACAAAATACTGTGAAATCATAAATGTTTTAATTTATTCATTGCAACAATTTATAATCACTTTCCAGTAGAAGTCTATACATCTGACATGTGCTAACATCAGCCTCTCCAGAGAAATGCTACAGGCAGAAGGATGTTTTTTGATAGCTGATGATGCTGCTGTTAAGCCTTAAAATACACACACATTGCCAGGAACAATAGAAAAGGAAAAAAAATACAAAAACAAACAGAGCACTCCCAGAAGTAGTCTATAATTACTCTAGGAACTAGAATTATACAGTGTTTGTAGGCAATAGGAAGGAGACAGTTTTATATACCATTGGTTCAATTCCATTCTAAATTTATTCCCTGATAAAGCTTACTCTGCAGAGACCATTTTAACTCTAAAAAACACCCCGTTTGCTTCTTCAAGAAGATATCACTTATTGTAACTGTATTCATGGCAAGTAACTCTAACGTAATGCAACCAGAGCAAAGGTTCAGGTTTGTAACCAAGTTACCAGGCACAACATGCAATTTCTGCAGGTCACTTGAGCCATGTCAAAAACATTCACAAGGAAACTGTAAGAGTATGTGACACATGAAGCAGTTTAACTGGGTTGAGTTTCTTCACTTTCACTGATGGTTATGTAAACACAGCCTCTCATTTATCAAGGGTCTGACACATGCCACAGTTACGCGGAGGTACAGTAACTCAAGCTACAATAATTTGGCAGCCTGGATGCTTCCCAAAACAAAGTACTGCAAGGTGAGTAAGGATTATCTTAAGCATTTACGAACAATACTTTGTGAAGGCACAACTATTTCTAATTTGACCTGAGCACATCATAATGGCAGACAATAAACATGGAATCACTAAAGTTTCAGACAGGAAGACTTCAAAATTTCTACATTAAATGCTGGGATTTGGAAGTGGGGTATGTAATTCTTCACTGTTTTTACCTATGATTTTACAAGTAAAAATTTTAATGTTTTAGTTAAGCATTACTAGCAGAAATACACATTAGCAGAACTCCAGGCACCTGAATTTTAGTATATAATCACTGAAACACATTTACTAAAATATAACAGTTTACCTCCAAAAACCTCGACTGAGGGTCTGATAGCGATTACCAAAGCACACAAAAGGCTACTAAAGAGGCACTATGTTTTGTGTATTGATGTATTGTGTATCGATAGTTTGTGTATTGTGTATTCTTTTTCTTACACTTGAGAGAGAGCCTGAGAGACTGAGTAAACATCCCTGAAGTAAACAGGAAATATTTCCAAAGCCACCACACTTGCCAAGCTTGCAACCAACTCTGATGCTCAAGATTCGAAATGCAGTTATTGACCATGCCAATACCAAAATTCAGTCTCTACCATACGAAGCCATTTCCCTTGCAATGAAATGTAGATCTAAGTGCAACTACACTGAATCCTGACCATTCTGTTGAAGATGGGAGGCAAAAAAAACCAAAAGCCCCCACAAACAGAAGCAGGAAACTCAGGGAACAAACTCTAGTTACAGGACGTAACACAGCTAGTGAATTAGTCTTGGAGTACTGACAGTAGATTTTAATTGCAAAAATCAGGAAATATATCAAGATTTGACTGTTAGTTTTGCTGATGGTTGGTCGGGATTTTTTTGGCAGGGGTGGTGTTCCCCTGTTGGGAGCAACTGGATGTTCTGATGACAGAAATGCATCCAATGCATGATTAAAAATTACCCAACTAAGAAACCTCAGAAACTGTATGTACAAGCATTTGGATTTGTATAAACATACAGAGTTAAACATGCAGGCTACCAGCCAAAACAAAAATAAAGGCCAGAACAGTTATAAATATCTATAGCAAAGTCTAGGATTTATTTAGGCTACATTATAAAGCAAATTTTTAGATTTACTGATCTCTGGACAATGTAAATAATCCAACAAAATAAAACAGTTGTCAAAATTCTAGAATAAATAGGTTTATAGTTTTAATTTAAGATACTCAAAATAACTTCACTAATTTGAGTGCACAAATCAACATCTACTACCAAGGATTCAGCTTGCAAAAAGAGATCTAGTAAACTATTTCACCAAAGAGGCCTAACTGAGATTTTGTTACGATTGTAAACAGAAGTTAAAGGGGGTGGAAGAAAATTAATCTACATAAAAATCAAGTCGTTTTTACCTAATAATCACTTTCTGCTGTCTTGTAAATAAAGGGGAAGGGGAAAGAAAGCAGATGAGAGTGAGATGGAAGATGAGAAAGTGTAAATACCTTAGGTAGTATCTGATCAGTACACAACACTCCTGTTCACGTATTTTAACAAAATTTCTGCTTTCTTCCAACAGCAATGTCAGCTTGTGAACCCCTCTGGTCACTTAACACAAACAGCTGCCTTTGCTAGTCATTTCCCACTTGGTTTTACGCTGTTAATTATTTCTGTTTAAGCATACTGTCTAGAGACAAGCTCTAAGACTTTGAAGATCAGTGTCTGCCAAATACCTCCTCTACTGACATCTATCGTAAAATAGGTCATGAAAGACAACGAAAACTACTAGACATTATCTATCACTCCAGTGAATTCAAATTACTATTATGTAAGGGGAGAGGAGGAGCACCTGCTATACCTAAACAAGGCAAGGTATGCAAAAGCAGTTGTCTTTCACTATACTAATAATTGTAGCCAAAAAAAAAAAAAAGTGTCTGCGTGCTCACAAACATGCCAATTATCTGCCTATATCATCTTACCAACACAGCTGCCCCAAAAAGAGACACCAGCTATTCAAATAATAAGTTGTGTTAAGTAAGACATGCTTGAGACATCACCTAACAAGCAAGTGTGCCAAGTCAACCAAGAACTAAGCTTTTTAAAGGGCAGTACAGTCAGACCAAGACACTGAAAGGCTATTTAGACACAGCCAAAAGAAAATATTGGCATAATGAACACTATAATAAAACAATTGTTTGGTCTCTCAACACTGTCTGGAAACGTCATTGGCACTTCACTTCTTGTCAAAGATAACTGTATACATCTCACATTGCTGCAAGCATCTCTTGAGGTATTTTAACTTGACCAGGTCTAGGGCATTCAAAAATATCTAACTCACCTAAATAACCTGTATATCTAAGCCAAGTGCTTGCACACTTGTTAACATAGCGCATTGAAACTAAATTTCTTAGTGAACATCAAACAAAAAGAAGTTAAAAAACCCTGTCCTTCCCAGCATCAGCCACCCAATAGCTTTCTCTGGTGGCTGCCTAACACAGTAGTCTTTCACCCTGCTTCATATTAATGGAGTTCCTTACATTTACGACTTTGTCCCATTACCCTCTTTTCCGAGCCTTGGCTTTGCCAGTATTAGCTTTATATGTTCAAATTACCTTTTTTACCTGTGTAGGTTGAGCTACCTTCAACTTTCTGCACTGCCTTTCATATTTCAGGTCATTCAGTTCTTGCAATATTCTCAGCCATGAGTGTTTTCAGATACCACATCTTTCTTCAATACTGAGACAGTCTACATTTTTACCCTTCCATCCAAAGGGCTTTTAACAAGAAAAAAAAAAATCAAAGCATTTCTGTAATTATTACCGTGTTCATGTATTTTCTGGAGCAGTGTCATCACACTACTTTACTGCACAGATTGAATCTGAAATAACTTTAATACTGCATGATGAATTCTCTCATTTATTCAAAACCAAAGTTAATATTAAGAATGCTCATTTAAAAGTCATCAATAAAGCTCTCAATTTAGAGAAGCTGAAACTATGTAAACTTACGTTTTATACATATATTCAGTCTACAAACAGGTTACCAAAAGCAGTGGTGATTTGTTACAAGGAAAAAAAAAAAAACAAGCAACTTTCTTCGTTTTTTTCCCTTTTCATTTGATGGATTTAGGACAATTTAATTTCGATAGTACATGATTTACATAAAATTTAGCAATCATGACACACAAACACCGTATGAAAACACACAGCTGTCATGCAAATGCTTTCAGAACATGCAGACAAGCATTAAAACTATTAAGTTTTAATATGAAGGCAAAAAAGTACTTTTTTTTTAATACCTTAGTTATAGAATTTTAGCAATTAACAAACTAAAAAAATTATCCATAGACTTTAGGTATACTGTGAGTATAGGGATCTGCTATCCAATGATGCGCTCCATATAAAAACAGTATTCTACAGCTGTTATTACTAACATTCACTGCCTTTTAGATAGGGGAATGCAATTTCTAGGTTCTTTAAGATACTTGAAATGAAAGAAATATTGCAGATGCACAGACCATTAAACACAATTTTATTAAGTCGAAAAAAATCATCATGTGGTAGACCAGGAAAAAAAAACACCTCTACAGGTGATGCTTCACCAACGCCATACAACAGTTCTGAGCCTCTTAGAGCAAGACATAGACAGCTCCATATATCAGTATTCACTACAAACAAGTCAACAGGCCATGTAGAGAAAAGTAATTTTATTCTAATACATAGATAATTACATTCTCTAACACCAGAGAAGCAAGAAATTTAAATAAAAATATACTAAAGCCTCTAAAATATGAGAGCTTCTTGAAGAGGAAAAAATGAAAAAATAAAATCAAGTTCCACAGACATGAAAAAATATGACAGCTGAATACCAAAACTTCAAAGTAAAACTGAGTGGTTTGATGTTTGTTTTAGTGTTTAGTTAGTTTTGGTGGGGGTTTTTTTTAGTTTTTTCAAACTGAGACAATGTGCATGTCATCTGTTAATAGTTGCTTCACAGAGACATAAGATGTCATGATTAATCATCAGCAACCTAGGGAGCTGCAAAAAGAAGCTTTTACCCTTTTTGTAATGCATAAACATTGTCCAAACCATTTACACGGTGTTTCGTATTTTTCGTTAAAAATTCTGCCTGTCTTCACTGAACAGAAAGAAGATACTACTACTACGGTAACTTCAGAACTTCAGTAATCAAATCAAGCAATCAGTTTGACACAGTTTTGCTGAAAGGTGTAATTTGTCAAATCTTTCAAATAAGACTCAGGGAATCAGTAAGAGATACGCGACATTAAGCCTTACTGCTATAGATCAAGGACTACTACTTTGTCTCCAGCAGTTACATGTGCTGTTGCTGAGTTAAGACTCCTTATAGAGACTAAACTTGACAAAGATGCTAAAAAATGCCTTGACTAACTGAAGAAAAATTACTGCAGAGATGAAACTAAATAAGGACACCATTTTGGAAAACAAGCACGAAAATAAAAGTGCTCATGACGCAAAAAGCTCCAAGAGACGCTTATAAAATCTGGTTAATGTATATAAGTGCCTAGTAATGGAACTGCAGACAGGCAATACCTCGAGGATGTTTCACACCTACTAAAACATGAATGCACCTGCAAAAAAACCCTGAACCTCCGTGTTTGCTTTTGCTGATGCTGCAGACACCTGGGATGCACATTCGAAACCGAGCCAGCAGTGGTCGCTGCACAGGCATCTGTTCATGGTCTGTGGCTGACAGACCTTTGAAACTGTTCTGTTGTACATACCTTACAAGGGGACCTCAAGAGAGCACATCCAAACAGAACACTCTACTGCCATCAGAACTGGCACGCTAATTTAATTCTACAGACCACCGTTTACCTCGCCTAGCACAGCTGGGAACCACCTCTGCAAACACCTAAGGCAGTATCTACTCCTGGTTCTTTAAGGCTAAAAATAATAAGTATTCCAGACCTACAGATGACAGCACCAAGAAAAAACGGGATGTCACTGCCATTCGCAGAGAGGCCACTCACTTCCACAAGCACTAAAAACCTGGCACTAAAACGACACCAAAACCGTTGGGGTCTATGCATGGTTTATTTCCGGGCGTGGAAAACGCCCGTAAGCCCGTTCAGTTTCGCATTCCCAGAGCCAGGTCAGGCTCCCGCCTCCAAGCTGCCCGCCCACCAATTCCCAAACTTTCCGCGAGCACCAGAGGTACCGCGGCCAGCCAAGGTCCGTCCCCAGCTAAGAGACAGCACGGGCGGCTCCGTACGGAAAAACAAAACAGGAGCGGCCGTCCATGCGCCTCCAGCACTTCGTCCGGTTTCTCTTTCCCCCGTTCTGCAGCTCCTCCCGCTCCACCGCCACCGCCACTGCCGCCGTCGCCGCCGCCCCCCGCTGTCGCAGCCGCCTGCTCCGCGGACACCGCCTCCCCAGCCCGCCCGCC
>VZRR01011616.1:480577-493235 GCA_013398015.1 Oreocharis arfaki
ACGGCAGCCGGTGGGGGTTGCACAGCTCCGCCTGCCGCGGGCCCTTTCTTCCCTGTGTCGCTCCGTACGGACGCTGGCTGCCCGCTCTTGGAAAGGTACAAGTTATCACAGAATGGGTCAGGTTGGAAGGGATCACGGGGGAACATCTGGTCCAACCTCCCTGCTCAAGCCGGCTCATCTCAGAGCACATGGCACAGGACTGGGACCATGTTGTTCTTGAATATCTCCAGTGAGGGAGGCTCCACAACCTGTCTGGGCAACCCGTTCCAGTGCTCTGTCGCTGCACAGTAAAGAACCTATTCTTCATGTTCGGGTGGAGCTTCCTGTGCACCCTTTTCTGCCCACTGACTCTTGTGCTGTTGCTCGTCACCACCGAGGGGAGTCTGGATCCGTCTTCCTGACACCCTCCCTTCAGATACTCAGGGATGTTGATAAGGTCTCCTCTTAGTCGACTCTTCTTGAGGCTGAGCAGGCCAAACTCCTTCAACCTTCCCTCATAACAGACATACTCCAGTCCCTTAATCATCTTTTTGTCTTCCACTAGACCCATTAGTTTGTCCAAGGGACTTAGATGTGTGATAGCCATAACAGTTTTTTGAATATTTTTCTCCCCCAAGCTAGGCAAATGTAGAAATTACTGCATCTCTTGAGCTGTTCAAAAATGGTTGAGCTGTTACCAGCATAATGGCTTAAACAAATTGAAGTGCATTGATCTCTCCAAAGAGCTTAACTCCCCAGCTGTGTTCTGGCTTGGGTGTCAGCCGAATCACGTTGAAATAACTAGGCCGTGTTTGCCCTGAGTGGCTGTGCTGAGGACCCCTGCAGTCACAAGGGTTTTTGAGGTAACTTCCCAGTCTGCCCATTCACAAGACTCCTTGACAGCCACATTCCCGATGCCAGAGACTTTCACTACTAGAAGGCCCTTCACAGCAGGTCACTCCAGCGAGCCGGTGGGTGCCCCACACTGCTGGGCTTCCTACACATCCTCACCTTCTGTCAGTGTTGCTGAACCTTTGTATTTAATTTAAAAAATTAAACCATTGGGGGAAAAGGAATGAGAAAACTGTCAGAGATGATACACCTTTTCATTCCTTTTTGCAGAAACAAAAGAATACTACCTACCACTGCTGACCTTTCCTTTCACTGTGGGATATATAAGCCTGCTTACCACAACCTGCCGTGCCAGCAGTGCCTCACATCCACTCAATACACAGAATAAAATAATTTGCAAAAAAGTAGCTTGCTTTAAAAAATACACTTTTATCAGGGATGATGTTGTTTTTTATTAACACGGGAAGGGGAAAGAGTGATACTGAATAAGGTTAACAGAAGACAAAAAATACACTGTCTTATTCAGGCTTAGGTTCTTCTGAAGTTATTTTGTATTGTTTGGAAAAATTACAAAATCAGCCTTTCTAGTTCTTGGGTTTAGCATCTTTTTCTGTTGAAAAACAGCAGTAATAATAATAAAAAAAACCAACCTACATTAGAAAGAGATTAATTGGACCTGTTTTGCATGCCAAATGTAACTGTGTCCATGCACTAATACACATACATGAGAATATTTATGTAGCTGGCTTTCTTTGGATTTCTTACGCAAAGCCAGCCATATTTCTCATATATCTAGAGAAAAGTGTGAACACTAGGCTTTATTTTGCCACTCAATCACATATCTTCCTATTTAGTTGTGGAAAAGCTAGATGTTGAACCCACTTATATCTACACCTGTCCATTTGCTATTCCAAAGTTGGGCTTTGGCAGTATGCATCTTCAGGATTCTCTTCTACCAGTTTTCCAAAGTATCTTTACTCTGTAAGTCTACAGCTCCTTAGGGTGTAGGTAACATTTCTTTGTCTTGTTGAAATATTCTGGAGAAGTCACTCTGAAGTCAGGGGAGCAGAATTGTCCTAGGTCAAGTACCGTTTATTTTGATCAAAAGGATACAATTTTTATTTTGTTATTGCAAAGAAAATTTTATCGTATGATGGATTTTTCCAATTCACAAAGTGTGGGTGAATCTTCCACAGCAATCAGCTGTGTTTGAAGCTCTCCGCCTGAGAAAAACTGCTTGCTGCTGATGAACTGCTAGGCCTAGGGTAGGCAATCATGGACAAGCATGTGTTTCCTACTACTGACTCTTACCTACTAAGAAATCCATGACATTTGCAGACTCATCAAGCCACAGGGTTCCATCTTCTTCCTCTTCCTTCCTTTTCATGTCCCACAGCTCACTAGCACTAGCAGGTGCAGGGTAATTTCAAGCCCAGGCTGGAGCAGTGTCTGAGAAGTAAGGAACAGGATACATCAAACAGTAGACCATCTGTGAGGTATCCATCCAGTCCCATGAACCAAAGTGTCTCCCTGGCATTTCCACAAAATTTGGGAACTCTGTTTACATACGTGACACAATCAGAGCCACCTGGACAGCAGTTTTTCCACTTGAACTCTTGTTCTGTATATTCCTCCAGTCTCCATTGAAATCAATTAGTAATCACTCTGCTTTTCCCCTTTTTGTAATCAAAGCTTCTGATACCTCGATGGCACTTCACACCCTTCACAAAGCTGTTTGACAGCCGGCTAGATGTTAGCAACCAAGTTTCTGGGCTCCCTGCTCATAGAATTTCTTCAAGATGAGCCTGGAGGCCACAGACTTCTCTGTGACTATAAGGGATTCCATGTCAGCTTTCTGCTGCTCTCTGTGTGAAGGCTGCTCAGACTTCTACTGAAGTGACTCAGCACCTCACAGGTCTGCCAGGATGGCAGGTCATCTTTGGGGTAAGTGGTGTCCTCTGCTTCAGGACAATCACAAGCAGCCTTCTCAGTCACATCTTAGAATTCAGGGAAGTAGATTTGCTCATTAAAAAAACCCGAAACCCAGTGTAAAATATGTTTCTCCTGGTTTATACTCTCCTCAAAAAGTTATAATTTCCAGTGTCTAATAAAGTTACGTAACTTTAGGCATACTGCCATGATTTTATATATTTTCATGTTCATAAATATGAATATCCTTATCCTTGTTTCTTCCATGTTGCAGATAGTGCTTTCAAAATGTTTTTAACTCAAAGAAGCATGAAACAGTGAATAAAGCAGGATGTGAACCTATGAACCTCTTTAGTGTGTCCCTGAAAACCCAAAAGCCCGATCTTACAAGGCTTTCAAAATATTTGAACTATTTCTTGGAGAATTTTAGAATATAACTGCAGCAAAACCACACACCACAGGGGTGCCTTATTTCTAAATCTTTCAAAGTCACCTGGTTTTGAATCTCCTTCAGAATCAGCTGAATCATGGTGGAATGTTTGTTCTACTCAGTTGTACTGAGCCTGAACTGCTTTAAGATTTTGAAACCCAAAGACAAAACCAGAATTTTTTACCTGATCATTCTATGCAATAAAAACTCCAAGGTCTTCTTATCAATAAAACACTTTATCTGAATTTTAAAGCCAGTTCTTGCAGTTCAAAGAACAAACTAGAGAGTAATTATATTCTTCCTGTCATCCTCAAAGGAGTGCATTCAGTGGCTTGGTAAAGCAGAAACTTTAGAAGTCCAGTAGCCTTCTTAACACTTTCACTGAGAAGACCCTGATCTTCAAGCTTTATTCAAAATTGTAGTCTAACATGGCAGTAGACAAAACATGTCTCTCTAATATATTTGGCTTGTTGGCAGATCTTCTAGTTGATTAAAAGCACTTACGGAGTACCATACTTAACATTATGAATACTGTCTTTATACTTCATTTAAATATATATAATATACACCAGATTTCTGAATTTGCGCTTCATTTAACATTTGGTAAATCATTCATAAGCACTGGAAAGCAATATGACATAGAAAGAAAATCAGAATTGGAAGTACTTTGGTGGCATGTGCAAAGTGATACGCATGTGTCTTACCATCTGGGAATAGCATTGCAGAATGAATTTAAATCTGACACTGAGCATATTTTGTTACATGTCCTTGCCTTCTTCTTTACTTATCAAAGTATGTGTCAGGCAACATAAGGCATTACAAATAAAGCCCTGATTTCAATCAAAACAAGTTTACTGTCAGAAGTTTTATCTTGGTAAAGGGCACCGTCTTCCCTTTGAGCAGATATGAAGTAAAGTAGATTACTTACGTATATAGTAGGCATGGTTCTGCTTTATTTTGAACAGGGGTAAAAGGATGAAACCCATAAACTGATCCCAGGAGTAATGATGGACTCTTCCCTTACTTTTTGTCAGTCTTAACTCACTTTTATACTATTTCTTTACATTTTGGTGGAGCTTGAGTAGCTACAGTCGTACATCTTACTCAGTGTGGCGGCTGTACCTTGGCAGCAGATATCTCAGTATTGTACCAGACATAACGTTTGGACAGAGACATGTGTCAGTCCAAGGAGAGTGATTTCACCACAGTTGCTGATTCAACAGCAAGACATCTTTCTTTATCTCACTTGGTTTTCAGCTGCTGTGCAGTTTATCAGCTAGAAAGCACCACCAGGTTCCTCCCTCCTCTTCAAGGGTGTCAGCAGAGCCTGGTCATGGTGACTCCACTCCCCCCTTCGTTTAGTTCCCCTGAGACTGTATTGTGTGGGAAAGGTCAGATACGCTGGCCACATTCCATCCAGGGAATAGCAATCGTATTTTCCCGTGTGCTTTCCATACCATTGTCTTTTTACCCCGTCATCTTCCCACACGATCAGTGTTCATGGATTTTGCAGTTTATCTGTCCTTCTCGGAGCAGACATGTATCCAGGGTTTACAAATGGAAGGAGAGATGTTTTTGTTTGAGGGAATTATGTAGAATTTGTTGTAAATTAAGAGCCTGCGAAAGGGGAGAAAAAGATCTTAGTGTAGACTGAGACAATATGGAGAGGTCCTATAGACATATAGTTGGGGTTTTTTTCAAAAATATGAATACAAAAAAAGCCATGCTGATGTATAATTCCAAATCTATGGATTACGGTTTCAGAGAGACAAAAACTTTTGACACTTTTTTAATAATAGCACTAATTTATTCCATCGAATTTGTTTAAAGGATTTACACTTCTATACGTATATATATAATGAAAAACAGTTAATCCATCCAAAAAGTTCACAGATAAAGGATTTCTTCTTCATTTTATACCATTTGAGAGAAACTGTCTCTACCTTTATTCCTTACTCCACTACTTTTCTTGGTCTTTGATTACTGAAGGCTATCAAAGCATCTTTTACCACTTTAAAGTATGCATTTTCACTGAAGCCCAAGTATTATCGTATAAACAGAAAACTGGAGTTGGCAGTGAAAAGGGTATGAGTGAAAGGACTACTCACATAGTACAACACATAGTTGTACACACATAGTACAACAATTGCTTCACTATTAAAGTGCTATTAAAACACTTGAAATGTCGAGACCTTTCATCCTTTGAATTGTTAGACCCTTCAAACCTATTCCCACTGTATTTCTCATATAACTCACAGGATTTGGAGCTCTGTCCTGCCCCTTACTTTTCCAGTGTGAATAAAATACGGGGAAAGGGCGACTCTAAAGAGTTCCAGTTGAAAAAAAAGAAACACAAAAAAAAAAGGCAGCAAGTTTAGCAACTCACCCTGAAAGTGGCACTTCCCTGGACCATCACACATACTCTTGGGTTCCCAAAAAGTCAAGTTTTGCAGTAGCATTTGTTTTACTGTCTGTTTTTGGAAGAGCCGCTTTAGTGTCATTCCCAGTGATTCCCTTATTAGCAAAGTAAACAGAGTGTTGCCTATTATTCGAGTAGAAATGGCATCAGGACCCCAATAGGGCAACTCTGAATACTAAAAATACAAGTAATCTGTATTTGGCATGACAAATTTGCACAAGAGTAGCCACTGTAAATAAAATTAGCCAGAGGATACAGATACTATTGACAGAACTGCTCAGGATCTGCCACCTGACATTTTGTATGATACAGACCTCTTTTTAACACAAAGGGCAGGTATACGTTATTTCCTTAGTTTTAAGAAATCAATTCACTGAACTTGCTGGCCATCCTCATCTTCTTTTTTTTTTTTATTATAGCGCAGGTCGATGTATTCAGCCACAGTGTACATTCCTGCTGTAGTACAGAGATGAATACCCACAGTATGATGCATATCCTGCTCAACACGTGGAAATTTTCCTCTGTTCATACATGATATGTAATTATTGAAAGTCTTATTTGTGTTTTAATTAAACAGTAAGCACTGGTCTTCAATGAAGCCTGCATTTCTATGCTGCATTCACACTTCTGCTGTGCTACTGAACATCAGTCGGGTGATATCATTGTGCCAATGCAGCTGCACACTTGTAATGCTCAAGGCTAGTAGTGCAGTAGTAGTCAAACAGTAATCTGTATGCTAGATTTAATCTGTGAGACTCTTTAGTCTGCAAAATGCCTGTCTTGGTGGAAGGAAGGGAGGCAAGAGAGAAGGTAAGTCAGTGGTGTCAAATCTGAAGGCCAGCATATGGCTAAATATTTTTCACCTGTTTCAGTTGACCAAATGTCAACGTTTAATCCCAGCTGGCAACTAAGCACCACCCACCTGCTCACTCACTCCCCTGCAGCAGGATGAAGGAGAGAATCACAAGTGAGAAAACTCGTGAGCTAAGACAGTTTAATAGGTAAAGCACAAGCCATGCGTACAAGCAAAGCAAAACAAGGAATTCATTCATCACTACCCACGGACAGGCAGGTGTTCAGCCACCTCCAGGAAGGCAAGGCTCCACCACACATAACAGTGACATGGGAAGACAAAAGCCATCACTCTGAAACTCCCCTGCTTCTTCCTTCTTCTCCAACACCATATAGACTGGTCAGTTGGGTCCTGGCTGTGTCCTGGCTGTGTCTTCTCCCAGCTCCTTGTGCGTCCCCAGGCCACTCACTGGTGGGGTGCTCTGTAAGCCGTGCATAGCAGTAAAGAAAACATCTCTGAGTTAGCAACACTGTTTCCAGAACAAATCCAAAACGTAACCTATATAGCTACAGTGAAGAAAATTAACTCTATCTCAGCCGCAACCAAGACAACAAACCAGAAACACGAACCTTTGTCATGAAGTGTTCATTGCTGGGACTGTTTTGCAGAAAAGAGAGAGAGTGGCAAAGCTCAAATGCTAATGAGAAGTAGTAACCGTAATGGAGCCTCTGGATATTGCAGTGGCATTTGGGTTTTTTACTCACAAGATTGCAGGAGTCAGAGCAAATGAGCAATTTTGCTGGTTATGTGAAGGACAATTGGAGTGGGAGCGCTCACCCATGTTAAGTGATGGAGATGGCACCATCTGGTGGCTGTATGCAGATTTTTGTGCATAGTGTTGTATTGATGGGCTCAAGCATTTTATGGTCATTTATGTACAACAAATAGTTACAGTTAACATTAATAATTTAAAATTGTTTTCTGTCCCTTTTTAAATTAAGTGCACATGGAAAATGCGAATTCTCACAACACAGAGGTAGTTGCATTTGGAGTTGGATAGTTTGCAGTGGAATTTGTGTTTGAAAAGCACCCTTGGCAGCACAGCTGTCATCTAGCATTGAATGGGTGTCTTCTATACGGACATTTAATTAGGTAAAGACTGTATAATTTTCCTATGTTGTTTATTCTTAGGTACCATATGTAAAAGAGAAGACAGAACTTATTGCAAAGACATTATTGCATGTTTATCTCTGTCTACAGGATAAATAAGGCAATATAGATACTAAAAATTACTTCTAGAAGTCCTAGGGGTTAATGCCACATTTGTGCCCCCTTTTGAAAAGTCATTGATATTGTAGTCTTTGGAAAGTCCCTGAAGACAGGCCCTTGTGAAATAGTTCTTCAAAGTAACATCTGGTTGTGAACCATGACTCCCACTGCTGAAATGGGGTGTCAACTTAGCCGACTCTGCTCAGTATGGAGGGACTAGAGCCATCACTGCTATGCCTTTCTTCCTGGTCTTTCTGTGCAGTTACTCACTCTGTTGTTCTAAATGAAGATAATTGGACTCCATGGCTCAAATGGCAAATCTGAATCCTGTAGTCCCTCTGTATGAGCTTTTTTATAGGAAATGGGTATATGGGCACTTGTACTCCAATGGCCTTTAGAGAGACCTCGACAAATTAGAGGGCTGAGCAATCACCAACCATATGAAATTCAGCAAGGGAAAGGGCCAGATTCTGCACCTGGACGTACAGACAGACTGGGGAAGGAGATGCTGCACAGCCCTTCAGAAAGGGGTCTGCCCTGGCAGCCAGGAGGGCCAGCCCTGTCCTGGGGGGCATCAGGCACAGCATCGCCAGCTGAGCAAGAGAGGGGATTGTCCCACTCTGCTCTGCACTGGGGCAGCCTTACCTCAAGTCCTCTGTGTAGTTTTGGGCACTGCAACATAAGAAAGACATTAAACTACTAGACAGCAGGAAGGACCCCCAAGATAGTGAAGGATCTTGAGGGGAAACTGTGTGAGGAGTGGTTGAGGTCACTTGGTTTGTTCAGTCTGGAGAAGAGACTGAGGACAGACCTCAATGCAGTCTACAGCTTCCCCATGAGGGGAAGAGGAGGGCCAGGCACTTTTCTCTCTGTGACTAGTGACAAGACTCAAGGAAATGGCATGAAGCTGAATCCGGAGAGGTTTAGGTTGGATATTAGAAAAAGGTTCTTCCCCCAGAGGGTGCCTGAGTGCTGGAACAGGCTCCCTAGGAAAGCGGTCACAGCACCAAGCCTCTCTGTGTCAAGAAGTGTTTGGACAGTGCTCTCAGGCACATGATGTGATTCTTGGGGTGTCCTGCATAAGGCCAGGAGTTGGACTTGATGATCCTGATGGGTCCCTTCCAACCCAGCACATTCTATGATTCTCTGATTCTCTGATTCTGAGTCAGCTGGCTTAGAACTTCTTTCATAAAGTTGTCATCCAGGTTTTTTATGAATTTTCTTGCCCGGATTGTACCGTCTGTATGATGCTCCCAGTTGATTTCTGGCAAGCTGAAGTCCCTCATAAGGGCAAGGGCAGTTGACTTCGAAGTGTCGTTTAGTTACTCAAAGAATAATTTGTTGGCATTACTGTCCTAGCTGAGAGGTCTATAGCAGACTCCCACAGTGACATCTGCATTATTTGTTAGTCCCTTGTTTCTTACCCGGTGTCTCTCAACCGTGCCATTGCCAACTGTGTGCTCCATACTTTCTATCCTTGTCATTACATAAAATGCCACCTCCAGCCTCTTCTGCCCTGCCTGTAACCACCCAACAGGGCACTGCTGGTCCACCATAAAAGTGATTTATTGAAAATATTATTTTCAGACTGAACAGGGTAGGTTTGAAGTGATCACCATGCTAAAGAAAATTATATGTTCATAAATTGTGGTATGTTATCGTGCATGCATTTTGGATTACCAGACCATTAACTTGGTTTTATATACACACTAGTTAATCTATTTTCCTAGAAATAAATTCCTATTCCATTTGCAGGTCTAGCTGATTTATAATTACCTGGCAAGCCCTTGTGTCATTGTTTTGTACTCCCATGTCATCTGGGGTTTTGAGCTTCAGAATTTAGGGCCTTGTCTCCGATTTCATACCTCTGCTCAATTCTAGCTGATTTGGGCTTTGGAAGCTGCTTTAGAATTCTCCAGACTTCCCTTTCCACTTCTCGTAGTACTGCATTAAGGTTGGCCTTCAGTGTCCAAAAGCATACTGTGCTCTCAGTGTCAAAAGGGCTTAAGCCCAAAATGTGTTTTACTTTGTTTTGGTGTTGTTGTTGCTAAATCTAGTTTTTAAACAAATTTAAAACATCTGTACATACAATACATTTGAAAGATTATACATGTGTGTCATAAATGGCATTTTATAGTAATGCACATCTGTCACTGAAACTTGCCAAATATATTATTTTTAGCACCTATGCAGCATAATTGCATTATCAATATTTTTCTCTAATTCCTTCTCTTTTGTTTGTGTTGTTAAAACCTCATGTATGTTTTTTGTAGAATTAGACGTGTGAGATATGAACATTTTTATTGAATTGGAAAGTAGATTTGTGTCATTTAATTTTGTGTTTGTACCAAAGAAGTATTTGGGTTTGAAGATGAGTACTTTTTGTGGATTTTTATGAAACCAGAAGATGGCAGCAAGTGTTGATTAGAATTTTGTGCTACTGAACCTCTTCACACCTTCAGAGCAAATCAATATTCTTTGTAATGCAAGCATTTGCTTTGAATGTGATGTGTAACAGAGAAGAGTTGATTTACATTTGTATCAGTAGCATTATTCTTGCACGGGGAAGTAAGAGGGCTAATACATTTCAAACAGATTTCTCCATTTGAAAAGACTAATGCTGTGAGGGGCTGTCAGTGTGCATATGCCGAAGAAATAATGCAATAATCTGTTGAACACAAAAATACAAACCCATATGTATAGTGACAGTTTTTTCTTCATACTGCCATCCTTGGAGCTTTTTTGCAGCATGTGTTTGGAAGATAGATATTGTTTCTGAATAGGCTTATCAACAGTTGAAAGTATTAATGGTGATGGAAGATAACCTTATATGTTGATTTCAGGATAGCTCAGAATGAGGGTAGTGCTTCCATGGATCGTGGTGGGAACACTTAAAACTGAAGTCTAATTCTTCCCAGTGTATCAGCCTGTCTCAAGTTTGGCAGGGTAGATAGGACTGAACCGGCAGGTAGAGGTGCAGGAAGTTTAATGCTTTGTTTCTAGATTTTAATTTGAGTACTGTATATAATGTTAGCTTGTGGAAAGGTAGGAATAAACACCAACTATACTCTGCACAATTTTATTAGAATAGCGTGATTGGCCAGAGCAACTCCTTGGAAGAATTTTAAGTCCATTCTGGAAATTACCTACTGGGCCACGTATCAAAGCTATCTTTGAGTAGATAGCTCAACAGATCTTGGTAAAGTTCAGGAGAGAAAAAGTGCTCCCAACTTAATATAAATTGCAGTGGATCAGAGATGAGCTGGGAGAAAAATGAAGCTCACACATGATTAAGTAGTAGATCTGTCATATAAGCATCCTTTAAAATGTTTAAATTTAATGAATTGCAGTGTAACTATTTTGAAGTAAGGTTTAAGTATCATCAAAAGAGACCTGAAAACCACTTACAATTTGAAAAGCCAGCTGAAAATCTTGTCTCATCTGGGCCCTCACAAGTGTGAAGAATCTTAATTTGTTTAGTTTCTCCTCAGACAAACCATCCCATGACTTTGATTATGCACATTGTCTTAATTTTGTTTTTCCAGTTTACCTGTTCAAGGTGCAGGTGAGCCATGAGCGATTAGTGGTATATGGATGTTTTTTCAGTGACTTAGTGATGTTGCTGATACTCTTTTCCTATTAAATCATGAGATTTGACCTGCTTTTCTGTATCTGCTGGTAGATCAACAGGCATACAGTAAGGGAAGGAAATGAAAGCGAAATACAACAGTGGAATTGATAACAGAACATTTTTGCGTGTTGCAACTGCATGTTCAGGAATTTATTTCACTTCTAAATAGGACAGCTGTGAAACTTTTTTTATTTTTCCTCTGTCCAATGGGTAGAGTAGTGGGGAAAAAATGGACAAAACTTGTGAACTCCAAGGTAAGCTAGGTGGCCCTACTAAAATTACAGGAATAATAAGAAAAAAGACCATATTTGTTGGATTGGTATCTGTAAGAAAGACTCTGTGGGGGAATGGTCAGGAGAAGGTTAGTAAGAATTGTTGAGGGATCTGTATGCCATCCAGCTGCTAGAAAAACAGATTTAAGAAGTACTGGTTTGAAAAGTGTAAAAACTCAAGTGTCTTAACTGACAGTATCACCCATCAATATTATAAGATTGAAGAAGAATAAGGATTTTTATACCTAGCTGGTATAAAAGATAGGTCATACTGAAAATTAGGTATGATTTATTTCCAAAATTAAATTCAGTACAGGGTGTACCACGACCTTTTTAATTGAACCTTCAAGACCTTCCTGGTTTAAAGACAAGTTATAGTAACCAGATTTAGAGAGGAAGCAATTACGTATTTTTTCTGCCAGATCAGTTAATTGGTATGATTCTCTGGTTCTCTGTGTGATTGGTGAAACTGTAAGAAACTTCTATTGTTTCCTTATATAACAATGCTGTAACAATGATTCTAAAATAAACCCATTACCCCAAATAAATATGCAGGTCTAAGAATATGTTCTTTGATAGCATGTATTGTGTTATCAACCAATAAATCAGCACCATTTAACATTTTCTTGGCAACGTGGACAAAGGGATCAAGTGCACCATCAGCAAGTTTGTCAACAATACCAAGCTGTATGGTATGGTCGACGTACTGGAGGGAAGGGGTGCCATTCAGAGGGACTGTGACAGGCTTCAGAGGTGGACCCAAACAAGTCTGATGAAGTTCAACAAAGTAAAGTTCAAGGTCTTGCACCTGACTTGGTGCAATGCCAAGCATAAGTACAGTCTGAGTGGGAAATGGATTGAGAGCAGCCCTGAGGAGAAAGAATTGTGGGTGTTTGTGGACTAAAAGTTCATTGTGTGCCCACAGCCCAGAAACCCAGTTGTATCCTGGGCTGCATCAAAGGCAGCACGGCCAGCAGGGCGAGGATTCTGTCCCTCTGCTCTACTCTGCTCTGCTCTGCTCTGCTCTGCTCTGCTCTGGTGAGACCCCACCTGCAGTGCTGCATCCAGCTCTGTGGTCTCCAAC